>ML807125.1:65193-119391 GCA_009831015.1 Picea engelmannii
CAAGTCAAAACCAAATTTGATAGAATGTTGGAAGATGGTATCATAGAACTAGTAGAGGAATCTGAATGGGTAAGCCCTATGGTAGTTCAGGAGAAGAGGAAAGGAGGCATAAGGATATGTGTATATCTCAATAAATTGAATGATACTATCCTACATGACTGTTGGTCTCAACTGCTCTCTTCTTCTCTCTGAGTTATTGACCCAGGGTTCATGTCATTCAGGTTTCCAACAAAGCCTCTAAAACTATTGGCCCTTTTGGTAAACTAGAAGGCAACACAGTACACAGAATGAACTACCCAGTCTCACCCGAGATAACTTTAAATGGGTGGTTGTAAGACTTAGGTGTTTACAGCCTAGGATTGAGTATGAGATAGGGGTTTATTAACCAGAGCCATGCACTATGAACTATGAGGGTAATCTACCTATTCTTCACGGGTGCACATTCCCATTACACAATTTACTTCCCAAGCAGCATATTCGTGTTCCATAAAAATATATGAACTAATTTATTAAGAATAACAATAACCTGCTGAAAGGAAGTAAAGAGATTCATACATTCATCACATTACACAATCATTACCATGGTTCACCCCCTCCTAGGCTACGTCCACAAAGATTTGGCTCTTGGCTCTTTTATTATGGCAGTTCTGCATTTCCGGGATCGTGCGCTTACAATTCCCCTCTTATGGGTAAGATCTGTATGAGGCAAACTAGATCACACCAGGCTCTATAGCCTGTGAACTAATCCTCAGATATACCTTCTCTCCTCCTTACTAGCTCAACAACTTACAAAAATGGTACATAACAGTCAATATCGCATGCCGCATCCGCTCATGCGTAGCTACAGTAAAAGATGGGATAACAATACTAACACCCCGAGCTAATACACAACATTTCCAAACAAAACAATCAAACCTCTACATGATACCTACGTATCTATATTTATACATTTCAGGCTCTTAAGCTATTTACAAAGAATTACAAAAATCCTAACCCTACCGACATTAGTTCTTCCTCCCATGCATGCGTGATGTTCTTCCTCCAGTTGTTGCTTTCCTTGTGCACGCTTTCTTACATGCGCGGGTGATGTTCTTTCTCCAGTTGTTACTTCCGTTTCTGCACGTTTTATTTCCCATGATCGTCCTTCTCTCCACTTCGACCTGGTGCCAACAGGCCCCCAACACTGACATGTGACTCATCCCGAGTCACCTAATCTTTCTGAGCTGCCTCGATCTCCTCGGTGATCGTCTTCAACTTTTCCTTCAGCTCTACTGCTTTTGTCAGTGCCTATGTAGTCTTCTCCTTAATGATATCCACTACATGAATTGCCACTTTGTCGCTCAGTAATCCTGCACATCCTGCCTATGTCTATGCTATATGTGTTCTATCTCCTTCTGCCTGTGTGAGTACTTTTGCTACCCGTTCTTGCATTGGTTGTATTTGAGCCTGATGCTCTTGTTTGTGCATTTGCATCATGATAAGTTTTGATTACATCTTCTTCATCTCTTGCGTCCCCTTGACATGTTTTGGGATTGGTATGGTATTTTACCTCTGTTTGAGTTCTTGGATTTCTGCATTGATCCTTTCCTCTTCCTTGTCCCAGCATTGGACCTGGAGATCCTCCTCCATCCTTGTCCAAAGTTGTGTTTCTTTATTGAACAATTTTGCTACTATGCTAACCTACTGCTCTATTGCCTGCAGTTGCATCGTTGCTTCCTGATTCCTTTTCTCCTTTACTACCGATGGAGTTGTTGGTGTGAGTTGTTCTTGGAGACCCTTGATCTCCTTCTAATATCGATCAATTTCCTATGCAATCTGGTCGATATTTTCTATGGATGGGAGTTCGTTTCTTTGCATAGTGCTTGGAAGTTTCCACAAAATTTATTCCACTCTTTGTTCTAGTTCATTCTTGCATTCTTTCTCCTCCTGAGTTTCAGATTTTTCTTGCTCACAATCTTTTTCTAGTGCTTCCTACTTATTTGTTGCTTGTTGTAGCTCGACTAAGTTTTTATGTGCCCTAGACTGCATTTCGTGGTCGATGCTAACCCACAATTTGTATAGTGACCTTGATGGCATCCTCGTCAATACCAATTGGATGTGGTCCAAATCCTTTAGTGGTGTCTATCCCACAATTTCGTCCATTCTCACCATGTTTGGTTTTATGTAGACCGTTGTGTGTGCGTGTGGCATTGGAAGGACTAGGTCTCGTTCTTCTACCTCCATTATTTCATTGGTTTGTGTTGTCAATGAATCTATGCCTCTGCTACTACTTGCTCTCTGGGCCTCCCCGAGTGTCTCGAGGATCTGTCCCATTTCTGCCAGCTCTTTTTGCAGTTTACCCCTGTGATGTGTTGCGTGATCGAAGTCTTCTGCTAGATAGTCCTAGACCATTCTGGCGATCATTTATCCATCATCCTTTTTGATCGTATAGTCTGGTGATTCTCGCTATGCCTTTGATTTATTTCTCGCACCTGTTGTCTTCACAACTGGTCTTTTTGTTCCCCCTGGTTCCTGTGTGCTGGGATTTGGGGCAGTCTCTTGTGCTCCCTTAGCTTATTTCAGTTGTCCATTGGTCTCTTTCTACCCCTTGTGGGTTCCTATCTGCTTTGAGCCTTCATCTTCCTGAGTCATCTTGTTTTGGCCCATCCTTGGTTTCTTGGGCACTGGGATTTGCGGAGGCTATGTTTATGTCTACGCTGCCTCTCCTTTTGCTGTTATTTTTTATACTTCCTGGGAAATGGATGGGATTCTCCATTCATCATGTCATTTGTTGATGACAATGTCGATGTCACCCTCTGTGATGTAGTAGCACATCTATAAATACTGTTTATCTGGATCCTACCTTGGTTGTATCCACATGGCTTGATGTGTAGCCCAGAAGTTAGTGATATCCCCATATCACGTGATAACCTCTAGTGTTATCCTCCATGATCGGATGATAACTTCCTATATGTCCCGTAGGTATGCTTCAAATACGATTCCATTCTCCCTCTTATGCCTGGCTTGTGGCCTGAATTTCAGTAATAAATATCTTGCTCCCGTTGGCTATGGTCTAGTACAAAAAAATACATACTATGGTTCCCGCCATCCCATGAAGGCTATGAGGGTGAGCAGCCATGAGTAATGGAATTTTGTACCGAGGTCCTGTGCATCCTTGTAGTCCACTTGGAACAAATTTAATAGATAAGGTGCCCAACTCACAGAGGTCCCTTCTACGCACTGAGCTGCAACTACGATGACTCCTGCTGGTACTTCATCTTTGCAACATTTTCTTAACAATTTGCATTCTAGGATATTTGCACCCAATTGTGTCCCAGGATTGTTGATCTGTTTGATTATAATGTCTCTTGTTCCCCTGGCTGTACCATATTTCTTCTTCATTTCCTCTGCTAACACTTTCTCCTTGGATTTATCATCCAGAATCAGTGCGAGATCCATGCCCCGACTAGGTAGTCTTGTTATCTGCACGATGAGCTCAACAGTTATGGGGATGGTTTTGTCCAGAAATATATCCCCTCCATGTGTGACTGCTAACAACTTCTTGACGCATGTTGTCACGTACTAGCCTCTGCCAAAATGTGGAAGTTTGAGAAAACCTAAAATTCTTGTTATGTCCAGTCCAGTTTCCCACTGATGTGTTTGGCTGATCGTTTCTCCAAGTTGATTTACCACTATGTTCTATATAAAAACCCTTGGCACAAGTTTTAGGTACTTGGCTTCATTTGATACATCATGGTCAAAATACTTGAGCTTCCAGATGTGACCCAGTAGCTGCGGATCTACTTGTACTCCATCTGGTATGTGTGGTAGCACAATTTCTGTTGTCGGTTTCTTGCGAGGTGAGCTTGATATCTGAACTTTGTCTTCCTGCTGTGGTGGCTGGTTCGAATTTCCTACAACTGTCAGTTTCTCCCCTGTAAGCCACTCTGGCCAAGCCGAGGTAGTTCCAGTAGTATCCTCTATTGGTTGACCTAGGCTGGTTATCTATGACTCATCTAGTTACACTGCTGCTCCCAGATTCTGTGTCATTCCATTAACTTCCACGACTGCTTCAATGCTTTCTGGTTGCACTTCCCATTGGGTTTCTTCTTCCTCATTTTGAGGCTCTTGCACCGCTACTGGCATATCCTCTTTCATGGCCTCTACTTGTGGCTGCTGAATCTCTTCCAGTATTAGTGTAGAGTTCACCAGTATCATCTCTGGGGATGGGATCTCGTCCATATCAATGATCTCCGGCTGTTGCTTCTCGTTTTCTTCCAGCGGTCCCCGTGACCTAGTTTGAACCCTGGTTGGTCTGGCTATCTGGCCTGGTTCTGTGGTCTTCGGTGATGCCATAGTGGTGACTGTCGAGCGTTTGCAGAGTTTGAATGACTTTGGTGAGCTTTGTGGTCTCACTCTGTTCGTTCTGGCTGTTGTTGCTCTCTCTCTGTTCTCCTTTCATGAATAGACTAGTTTCTTCTGTGCTCGCGTGTTGTATGGGATTGTCTTAAAGCTTGTTGAGGATGCTTCCTCCATGATGCGATTAATGCACCATAACTGTGGGTTTAATGCATCTGTGACAGTTTCATACTTTCTATTACACTTACTTTTCCGTTTCTAATTGGCATATTTAATGTGATGTTCCATCAGTCCTTGCTGTGCTTTAATTTTGCTTAGTGTTGTCCTGTCATACTGCTTTTGCCGACTTTCCATTTCCCACTCATTTTTCTTTGGCATGTAACCGTTGTCTTTGCCTTTGCTGAATTCATGTTTCAAATGTTATGTGGCCTTTCTATCTCTGGCATGCTTCAGGATTTTGAGTTTTGTTTCCTCTTTTTGTTCTCTGTTTTGATTTTATTTATTTTTACTGCGCGGTGGGTGGTCAATTGTCCTTGTACAACTTCGGTCAGCTCTCGTTGATCATTCCTCTAAGGTATGCACCTGTTAAATATCTTAACTATACAACTCCTTTGTCTGTTACATATTTTACCTCATATAGTCCTAATCAATGCTTTCTCATCTTTCCTGGGTGCTGAAACAATTTTTTTTCATAGAGAAATACTAGATATCCTTCCTTGAACATATTCTTCTTGATGTGTCAATCGTGCCAAGATTTGTCTCTGGCCTTGTGCACATGTTGATGGAATCCTGCCAAGATTTAGTCTTCCTCCATTCACAATAGTTGATTTAGTCTTTCCTGTATTGCACCTTGTTCTGTCATTTGTGTGATAGCGGCTATGCGTAAGCTGGGTACTAAAAATTCTAATGGCACTACTGCTTCTTGGCCATAGACTAGTTTGAATGGTGTGTTCCCTGTCAAATTTTTGCATGTCATCCTATATGCCCATAACACTGCTAGTAATTTGAGGACCCATTCATCTCTGTTGATGTTATAGATCTTTGTTAGTGCGTTCTCGAGAATTTTGTTGAAGGCTTCTACTGTGTCATTTTCCTGTGGATGATATGATGTGCTCTTCTGATGATGAACTTCAAACTCTTCGAGCATCGTGCAGATGGTGTTGTTTATAAAGTGTGTGCCTTGGGCACTCATCAAAAATCTTGGGCACCCAAACTTAGTAATTACTTATTCGAATAAGAAGTGTGAAACGGTCTCTGCACTGCAGTCTTTTACTGGTGCAGCTTCCACCCATATTGTTAGGTATTCCATCATGGTGATGATGTATCTTTCCCCTGTTCTTTTGGCTGGTGGGTTAATTGGTCCCACAAAGTCTATTGTCCATTTATCAAATGCTTGTAATGTCACTTGCGGTCGTAATGGCATCTCCTCCCTTCTGTTGGGTTTGCCTACCCTCTGATAGACATTGCATCTCTGATAGTAGCCTTTGGAGTCTTTGTGGATCGTTGGCCACCATAATCTTGTGCGAAGTACCTTCTGTGCGGTAGCTTTTCCTGTATAATTCCCTCCTGCCATTCCCTCGTGGGATTCTACTAAAATTCTTGGTTGTTCGCTCTCTAACATGTACCTTCGTAAAATGCTATCTGCACCCATCTTGTATAGATGTCTTGTGATCAGTTGATAGTCGATTGCACGGACTACCAAGTTCTTCTTCTTCATGGTGGTATATTCTTGCGACATGATACCTTTGCTCAAGTACTAGATGATCTCTGTACTAAGAATAATTGTGCATCCGGAAAGTTATCTTCTAAGTTCATGGGTTCTTCTCCATTTGTGACCCGTGATAGGTGGTCAAGTCCTACATTCAGTTTTCCTAGTTTGACTATTACTTCAAAGTCAAATTCTTGAAATAGAAATAACCATCGACAGATTCTCCCCCCCAACACTGGCTTATTGAATAGGAATTTCAGGGCTGAGTGATCTGTAAACATCTTAAAATGTTTTCCCAATAGGTAATGTCTGAACTTTTGCAGTGTGTAAAGCATAGCTAGGCCTTCTCTTTCCGCCATGTTATAATTTTGTTCTGAGTCTAATAGTTTTCTACTTGCGAATGCTATTGGGTGATCCAAGTCTCCTTCTCCTGGTTGCACTAAAATATCTCCAAGTGCTATCGCTGATGCATCTACATGCACATGGAATGTCTTTTCCCAGTCTGGAAATACTAATATTGGTGCAGTAACCATCTTTTCCTTCAAAGTGTCCAGACCATGTTGACATGCATCATTTCATTGATATTTTGTATCTTTCCTTAGTATTTTTTCCATTGGTGTTGTGATCTGCGCATATCCTTTGATGAATTTCCTATAGTATCCGGTGTGTCCTAATGTTTCTCTTAATTGGCGAACTGTTTTTGGTGCTGGTAAGTTCATAATGACTGTGATCTTTGCCGGATCCACTAGTAAGCCTTGTTTTCATACTATGTGTCCCAATAGTATCCCAAACGGTGTCCCAAATATGCATTTCTTGATATTCAGTGCTATCTAGCACTGTCTGCATCGTTCCAACATTAGTCATAACACTTCCACATGCTGTTTCAATAGACTATAAACTGTCCAATCATCTAGGTATACTTCGATAAACTAATGGATGAATTCTTTAAATGCTGCGATAACCACTCTGGAGAATATGGTGGGTACATTCTTTAGTCCAAACGGCATGACTGTGTACTGATAAGATCCCCTTTCTGTCACGAACAGGGTCTTGTGTGTATCCTCCTATTCTATCTTAATCTAATGGTAGCCTAGGAATCCATTAGTGAATGAGTAAGCTTTGTGTCCCCCCACATTCTCTAATACTTCATCCATAAATGGTGTAGGGAATGGGTCATGTAGGCATGCATCATTCAAATTCCTCAAGTCGACGCATATCTTGATCCCTCTTTCTTGTTTCTTGTCCTGTACTACCATCAGGCTTATCCATTCTGATTCCTCGACTGGTTCGATTATGTCGGCTTCAAGCATCTAATCGATCTCCTCTTTAACTTTTTGTTTATATATAGGGTTTAGTCTATATGGTCACTATATAATCGGTCTCGCTTCAGGTTTGAGTGGTATCTTCATCTCTCCTATTTCTCCTGTTATACCCTTCATCTCTGTAAATGTAGTAGAAAACAAGTCATTGTATTCATGCAACAATTCTGTGATGCTTTCTACAGTTGTCTCATCCCAGTAGTCTCCAATGCTGGCCATTTTGGGATGTTCAATTGTTCTGATGTTAACTTTATTTACCTTGATTGGTGCGAAAATCACTTCGGATTCTATGGGTGGTCCCTCCACATCTCTTTCTCCTTCTACTTCTTCAATCTGAATATCGCGCAAGTCATCTTCGTCTGGTGCTGCCTCCTATACATGGTAACATGACAGTAGTTCCTTGACTGTCTGCTTATTCCTCTATTGTTCTTTTGTGAAGGTTTCTATTTCTAGTTCTTTGATGAATATTACTTCTCTTATCCATTTAATGGCTACATCTATGTTGGGGTTCTCATGCTCGAAAGAGAAAGTGACTGCGAATTTTTGCTGCAATATTTGCCATGTTGTAGTTCCTTTGCAAAATTCCTGGTGTATGTACCAGTTCGCTGGTATGCCCTCTAGAGTATGTATGAATTGATGAGGCCATTCCTCAGGTGGTGTCATTTTCCATAGAGTTATACATGCCTCCAAGTTCTCCGATGGTGCTCTGTGTCCATCATAGTTCTAGTGTTTGTTGTTTTTCTGTTCTGCGTCGAACCTTATGTGTAGTAACCTATTACATTGATACCAGTCTGTGATAGTCTCCTTGTGTGCGCCCCACCATATTGTGGGTGTGGATTTGAGTGCTTAATCCAGTGCTCATAGCCTCTGGTTCTCTAATACTTTGTCTTCATATTCTGTCAAGAATTTTTCCAAATCATTTAGTTCATGGAAACTGGGTGGTTCTCTGATTTCTATGCCTATCCACCATACCACGTGGTATATTCTTGCACATATTCTTGTGGATACTTCGTGTAGTCTCTACTACCAGTTTTCTAACCCGATGTCTGAGTCTATTACGCATGAAGTAATGCTCCACCAACTAAGTACCCCGTCTATAGTTGGTTTTACGTAATCCTCATCACGCATAGTTGTTTTGTACAACTGGCAAATCTCCTCTAGGTCCAGGCAAGTGGGTTCTACGAACCTCTCCCCTTCTGATGGGTCGAGTGGTGCTATGAACCTGTAATATCCATATTCAAATGTCATTTTTCTTGTTTTTAAGTAAATTATGTCCTGATTGTAGAACGCCCAATCCAGATTGAGTAGTATCGGGTATGGTGTTGTGCCATCTACTATTTCAATGACTTCAAAGTCTGTTGCAGTGCGCACCCCATCAATATATATTGTTACTTCTTTCAGTCTACCTATTGGTAGGATGCTATGTTGGTTGGCCAGTTTTAATTGGACATTTGAGTATCCCAATGTTGGCTCTCCCATGCATTGCCAGGTCTTCTTGGGTAGCACATTCACTTCGGATCTTAGGTCTAGTATAATGTATCCCATATTGAAATCCCCAATGTTAGCATTTAGTCTAAATTCCCTACTTGTTCTTCTTTGGGTGTGTAGGTGATTGACGGTTTTTGGTTCTAGCTTTTATTACGTCTCGCTGCTACATTTCTCTAGTATGTTTTGCAATATTTTCCCAGATGAAGGATCACTTAATACTTTTACACATGATTGAAAAAAGTCTTTGATTGCACTTACTTGTCCCTTGGTT
Organism: Picea engelmannii; assembly: GCA_009831015.1. Taxonomy (NCBI): domain Eukaryota; kingdom Viridiplantae; phylum Streptophyta; class Pinopsida; order Pinales; family Pinaceae; genus Picea; species Picea engelmannii. The sequence continues at coordinate 74,318 of ML807125.1, forward strand.
TGCATTCCATTGGTATGATCCAACGATGGTGGATTTCGTATTCAGGGGATTCCTTGACTGGTTGTGCAGTTGAAGTCAACGTTGCATCCACCTTCTAAAATTCTTGTCTGGCTTCCTTAAAAGTCTCCTTTTCTTTGGGTGCATCAAAATGATTCCTTGGTTCGATGTTATTCTTTATCCATTGGTTATGTGTTGGTTCTTGTCGAATTGCATCATTTCCTATTTTCGTTCCTCCACGAGTGACTATGTTGATGTTTCGCCCATCATCCCTTGCTTCGGCTGAAATCCATTGAACATTCTGATTGTTCTGGTTCCTCTTTTCCTGGATCTTTACTAATATTGTCGGACATTCCTCTGTCTCATGATCTGATGTGCGACAATACATACAAGTCACTAGCGGAAGTGGACATTCTCATGCATAATGTCTTGGTTGCTGACAATTATGACATGTGACTGGTCCTTGGCCACATCTAAAACCTCCTCTGCCTCATCCTCCTCCTCTGTATATTGTGTGATCACCTCTTGGCACGTTATACTATGGTGTCTGATTATACTCCGCGGTATTGTACTAGGGCTGCACATTGTTGTAGGGTTGTTGCACAGTCTTATATTGTTGTTGTGCTATGTTGTATGGGGATGAGGATTGGTTGAACTAGGGCGTTTCTTTCCCAGTCATCATTTTGGCATGTACTCTATATGCATCCAATGTTATTTCATGCATCAACTCCATAGTTTTGCAATCTTTGTCATCGTGGCCCACTGACTTACAAAAGGTGCAATATGAATTCCTTGGAGTTGTCTGGTATTTCTGCATCATCGTGTAGTGGTAAGGGTCGTGACCCAGTTTCTTGCATATTTCGCACCATAATCCTACCTGTGGTAGTGGGTTTGGCATACCTGTTTCCATATACTATGCGAATGTTGGGTATTCATTCTTGTGGTGTCCTTCCGTTATGCATGTCGTGCACCAAAAAACTTCTCGTTTGTCCTTGTTCTTATTTTCGTTCAACTCAAATGTTAAATTATTCAAATCCTCCTTCAATTCCTCAATAGATGGGTCCATCTGCTGGTACTGGTTCTCTTCCACTTGCAAGGATTCCTGCAGAGCCTCTGCCTACATCTGAAACTTTTGTTTTTGTAAGGAATATTTTAGATGTGGGAGTAGTGAGTCACAAACAAGTGTCGGTGTTGCATCTCAGTCATAAGGTATTTTAGTTTTCCCTTCAGTCAATTGAATCTCTGATCAATCTCCCATACAGACTCTCATGGTTTTTGTCTTATCTAAATCATCTCATTCATGTACTGATCCTCTGAGCTCAGCTTCTGGAACTTACTTATCAATAGATTCTTAATGTCTTCCAGTGTCCTCGTCATCCCATGGGAATTGTTTGTGTCTAGACTCATCTACCAGTCTAGTGCACAGTCTCTTAGCATGATCGCTAACTGTGCGATTTAGGGGTCTTCATCAGTGATCTATTTTTCCTCCTAGATCTTTTCTCAAATGAAAAACTACTTCTCAGAATCTTTTGTTGCTTCTCCTCAAAATTATAGTAATTTGATAGTGTGATCGTGTCCTGCCATTATAAATATTGAACTGATACCTCCGCCGCGCAGTGTATATACTTGACTAATACTGCCTGAACTGGCTCCTCTAGTTGTTTCTCCTATTGTAGATGTACTTCTTGCTATCAGACTTCCACCAAACTTCGATTGTCTAAATAGTGGTGTTCTCTTTGGTGTATTATTCACGCATGGGTTTATGGGTTCCACACTGGCATTAATATGGATAGGATGGATGCCTTCTCCTCCCATTCTTGGGCCTCTTGTTTTCCTCTCATAATTTGCATGTGGAATTTTCTCAATCTTCTCCACAGCCCAGAGATCCTCTACCTCTTCCTCATCGCTTGTCAAGCCCTCCCTTGTGGCTACGACTCTCTTCTTGGTATTCACCTTATATTGGTAGGGTACTCTGCTATGCATCGTTCCTAATGATGCCAGGATCCACTGAAGCTAGTCGTCATCCATCAAGATTGAATCTAAGAGTTCCTCCTTCTTTCCTTTATCATGGCCTTCTTCCATTTATCCTCTCTCTGTCAGTGCTTCCCCCCTTCCCCCATGCACATAGGGAAGTCTAGCTATCTGATTCCATTTTCATTACACCTTTGTTATATAACAATATTTTAATAGAAGTATACAATGATCGAATGTACCTTCCTCGAGGTCCACGTAGATATTATTGCTCTGCTGTGTTGTATGACTTCACTATGTCGACTGCAAACACTGTGATGAAGCCTGCCACAATAATTTCAAGCCAAAAGTCAATTGTGCGGGTGAATTTGGTGTTCACCTGCTGTAACTGCTCAACCTATACTGGGGTCCAATCTAGCTATTGGATTTGGTTCATCGCGTGGTTATATTTCAACCTTAGTATCCACTCCTATAGTAGGTGGGGAAAATCACAGAAAAGGACTTTGTGTAAATCCGTAAACACATATTTATCCAAATATTTGTGAGGTGTGATGCTAGGGTTTCTATTGTCTTTCTGGGAAAACTCTATCTCTTTGGTTCTCAACCAACCTTCAATTTCTTCTTTTGTGTGGTTCCAAGATCTCAACATTCCCTTCTAATGGCTCATTTTTCTTTTTTTTCACTCATTCGTTTCTTGTTCACTCAAATCTCACCTAATCAGTCCTCTCTTGTTCCTCTTAACATGGCAATGAAACCATTTGTTTGTCTCAACTGCTCTCTTCTTCTCTCTGATTTATTGACCCATGGTTCATGTCATTCAGGTTTCCAACAAAGCCTCTAAAACTATCGACCCTTCTGGTAATCCAGAAGGCAACACAATACATAGAATGCACTACCCAGTCTCACCCAAGATAGCTTTAAATGGGTGGTTGTAAGACTCAGTTGTTTACAGCCTAGGATTGAGTATGAGATAGGGGTTTATTAACCAGATCCATGCACTATGAACTATGAGGGTAATCTATCTATTCCTCATGGGTGGACATTCCCAATACACAGTTTACTTCCCAAGCAACATATTTGTGTTCCATAACAATATATGAACTCATTTATTAAGCATAACAATAACCTACTGAAAGAAATTAAAGAGATGCATACATTCATCACATTACATAGTCATTACCGTGGTTCACCCCCTCCTGGGCTACATCCACAAAGATTTGGCTCTTGGCTCTTGGCTATTTTCTTATGGCAGTTCTGCATTTCTGGCGCCATGCACTTACAATTCCCCTCTTATGGGTAAGATCTATATGAGGCGAACTAGATCGCACTAGGCTCTATAGCCTACAATCTAATCCTCACATATACCTTATAAGTTCTCTCCTCCTTACTAGCTCAACAACTTACAAAAATGGTACATAACAATCAATATCGCATACTACATCCACTCATGCATAACTACAGTAAAAGATGGGATAACAATACCAACACCCCAAGCTAATACACAACTTTTCCACACAAAATAGTTGAACCTCTACATGATACCTACGTATCTACATTTATACATTTCAGTCTCTTCAACCGTTTACAAAGCATTACAAAAACCCTAACCCTACTGACGTTAGTTTTTCCTCCTATGCACGCATGTTGTTCTTCCTCCAACTATCGCTTTCCTTGTGCACGATTTCTTGCATGCACGCATGTTGTTCTTTCTCCAGCTGTCACTTCCATTTCTGCATGCTTTATTTTCCACGATCATCCTTCTTTCCACTTCGGCCCGGTGTCAACAATGATCCTTTTCCCACCCCTTTCATAGATGAAGTATTAGAGAATGTAGGAGGCCAGGAAGCATACTCATTCACAGATGGATTCTCTAGGTACCATCAGATCAAGATAGCTCCAAAAGACAGGTACAAGTCCACTTTTTCCATAGAATGGGGATCCTACTAGTACACAGTCATGCCTTTTGGGCTGAAGAATGCACCAACAATATTCTCAGGAGTAGTCATGGTTGCATTCAAGCAATTCATCCATTAGTTTTTAGAAGTTTATCGAGATGATTGGACAATCTACAGTCTATTGAAAGATCATGTAGAGGTATTAAGGTTGATGTTGGAAAGATGTAGGCAGTGTCAGATATCTATTGCATATTTGGGACACTTTTTGGGATACTTTTGGGCCATATAATGTGCAAATAAGGCTTTCTAGTACATCCTGCCAATATTGCAGTGATTGTTAGGTAGATCCTACCATATATTATGCACATGATACAGTTTTTGAAGAATCACCTTTATATGGGTGGTGAATGTTTTTTAAAAAAGGTTTTTTTTTTTTAAGATATATTTTTGGAGTTTAAACATTTTTGAATTCAAATTCAACTTTAATAGCTTGGTTTATTAGAAGCTGTGAATTTTTGGACGGTTTTTTGTGCTAATGGTGAATGTGCATAGTTCTAAGTTTGAGGTGGATAAATTCAATGGGAAAAATAATTTTCAGTTATGGAAGCTCAAGATGTGGGACTTGATTGTGCAACAAGGGTTGCAAAAGGCATTGGCAGGCAATTCAAAGAGACCATCAAGTATGTCAGACAAGGACTGGGATGATCTAGATTCAATATCTCTTAGTACCAGAGAATTCTTTTGGATTAATCGCATAGGTTTTTTGATTTTCGACGTTTCAGACCAAGCTAGTGTGGTCCATCATCAGGAAAACGTTTGTGAGAAATGAAGTAAAAAGGATATAACAGGTATATAAATACTTGAAAAGTTTTTATAAGGAGCCGACTAATTGAAAATGAAATCAAGAATTATAGAATTTTTAGGAATTATAATTGTTTGTTTTAATAATTAATTATTTGTTTGTTTATTAATTTTTTATTTAATAAGAGTTGACTGGAAAATGTTTATAAATTAATATTTAGAATTATTCATATTGGCTAGGGTAGGGATCCAAACAATGGTCGCAAAAGCCTCAGAACAGAAATATCTCTTAGTACCATTCGTCTGTGTTTGGTAGATGAAGTTTTGTTTAACATAGATGGAGAGGAAACATCACCAGGCTTATGGAGCAAGATGGAAAGTCTTTATATGACAAAGTCCTTGACGAACATAATCTTCTTAAGAGGAAATTGTACAACTTACAAATGAAAGAAGGTACAAAAATTATTGATCATTTGAATGTTTTCAATACATTGATTTGTCAATTATCTAGTATGGAAGTAAAGTATGAAGATGATGACAAGGCAGTTACACTATTGTGTTCATTGCTACAGTCTTAGTATAATATGGTCACATATATGTGGTTTATCTCAACAGATGTGATTTATTATGACATTGTTGTGAGAGCTTTGTTGTCTGAGGAGACGAGGAGAATATCCAGTAAATAAACCTCAACATCAGAAGAAATGGTGTTCAGAGGTCAATCTACAGAAAGAGGTCAAAATTAGAGGGGTACATAAAGGTATAAGTAAAAAGGCAAGAAGAGTAAGCAGAAATGTTGGTTCTGTGGAAAACCAGAGCATCTGAAGAAGGATTGCTGGAAAAGATAGAATGCATCCAAAGATGACTCCATAAAGGAAGCAAAGGAAGATAATTTAGCTAAAACAAGTTCAAGTTCACGTTCATGTATCGTTGATGAGGTATTGTCTACTTGTGATGTTTCACATCAACATTAGAATTGGTTGTTAGATTTTGGTGCATCCAGCCACATGTGTCTTCATAGAATTTGGTTCTCAACTTACTAATCTATTGTTGATGGTGTTGTTTGTATGGGTGTTATAGCAAGATTTGCCTCACCCTATGCAAATTTTCTTAGAAGGCCTTGTTCCATTTCCCTATGCAGACTTGAAGTCCCTTTTTGAAAATCCCAAAGAAAAAAACATTAATTTTCCACATATATGTGCCCTACCTATTGTACAACATGAGTATATGTAGGTTACACCACTACAGCCCACGTACTTTGGGTTTTGTGCTCAAAATTAAAAAAATGGTGTTGAGTTTCCATGTCACGTCATGAGATCCATGATCCTTGAACTTCCATATACTGGAAACATTCTGACTCAACCCTTCAGTTCCATTTGAAGGCTATAAATGGGCCAAATCCGAGCTATGGAAAAGAGGAGAAGAATTCAACTTTGAGAGCAAAGTTACTCTAGAGAAATTATTCAATTCATATTGAGTCTGCATCCCTTTGTCCTTTTAAGTCTGAACACATTGTTTAGCCCCCAAGCTCTTCCCTACTTGATTAAGAACCTCATTGCCTCTCTTATATGAGCTTGCTTTTGGTGGAGCATTGAAGTGGTGGAGGCCCAAATGGAAGGGACTTAGTTTCTCGGTTCCAAACCGTGACAGCATGAAAGTTTGTAATTCATTCACTTATGCTGATTACATTTTAATATAAATATTTTTTTCTCGTACAATTAATATCTTGAAAACATTTGAATTGTTATTCCATGGGCGTATTTGTTATGAATGTTGATGGATTATGCTATCAAATGTGCTAACATTATATATAATCACCATATGCTTGTGTTTCTTGATTGTTGATGACATGTTGCAAGTGTATTTCTTTGAGTCAAGTGCTCAACGGTGGACTTCATCGAATGTCTGGATGAGGTAGGCCTTTTATGTTGTCTTTCTAGCATATTTGTTTATATAGCATACCTGAGATTAGATTTGATTTTTGTAGTCATTTCTGTCTGTTGTGGTTTACCCCTAGCCATAGAGAGATTTTCCTTGTAACAGAATTGACAAACATACTGGGGATACAATCTTATTTTTCAGGGTTGGAGTGTTTTTCTCCTTTGATTGCTCTCTTTTATATTGAGTTTCTTGTCATTTGATTGCTTGACATCCTCTTTTCATTGTGAGTCTGAGTTTCTTAGCCTTCTCCTTAGCCTGGCTTTGTTTTAACACATATACGAGGGTTTTTACCTGACAGTCGCATACATACGCGTGTTGTCCTTATGCAAGAGGTGTATATATGTGCTTTTCACCTGAACAGTTATGTACATCATCATTTCCTTCTTGGTTGTTGGGTTTGATGTTTGTTGGGTAAGTTTTGATGGTTGTTGAGTCTTCTTGGGTCTCTCTTATGACTGTTAAGTATCTGTGGAATGATAGGAAACCTTTATTTGGTTGAATTTTTGGGTGGTGCCTTTCTCATCATCCTTTTCATTTGATTGTCCTGGAATCTTGGGCTGGGTGTTTGCTTCTTGATATCCTACTATGTTTGTCTTTGTTTACATATAACAGAGTTTTTATATTAAGTTGTTGTTTAGTCCTTGCATTTTCATTCTCTTATATTGAAAATACAACAATACTAGGCATTTTACATTGTTGGAATTTGATCTTTTGAGTCCTTATCATTGATCTTAGTACATGTAAAGAAAGATTGCGTCTTATTTAGAACTGGAGAACTAAATTGAAAATTTCGTTTTGAAAAGCATATCATTTATTGGGAATCAAAGCTAGGACTTTGCATTTTATTCATTTTCATTTATTTTACTTGTTGAGTCATAACATCATTAGTTTCACGACTGCACCTTTTTTTTAGTAAGAAAGGCCACTAAAATTAACACTAATAATTAAAATTGATTAGTAACGATTTTATTTTCTAGGGTGCACAAACTAGCTTAGGATTTAGAGCCTTGGAATAGGATTTTGTGAGTAAACTTCTCCAAGGCTATTAAATCAACATATGTGTCTAACTAAGGGAGTGGAGAAATCCATCATATAATTGGTGACGTCAGGAGGCTCCGCTTACACTGGAGTTAAACACAAGGTCATGTGAGGTTGGTTGAGGGGATATCCCCCCAATACCTTCTTAGCATCATATATATTTATGGGGATCTTGATAGTACCTTTACCTTTGTGAGAGGCAGTGCTTTCGAGGTTTCAGGCTTTGTTACCCTACCCATACAGTGGACCTAACTTACGACTGTTTTCTTGTGCATCTATTATATCATGGTTTCTTAGTTGCTTGACATAGGTACCACATAGGTTACTTGCAGGGGTTATTCTATAGGTACCCTGGGTTAGATAAGGGTCAGAAAACACACAACCTTTATGGAGGATCACCTCTCTAGGGGGATCTGACCAATTGGTTATTAATCCCACGAGAGCCCTTATAACTGATTTTGATACCTCCGATATTTAGCAGGGAGTCTCAAGCCCCTCTTGGGAGAGGCATACCTACTTTAGGGAGGGAGGCCCCTTTCAGCCACTTTATCCTGTTTGTGTGCATATTGGCCTTTTGTTTATTTTATTTTGGTGTGCTCTTTGATTACTAGTTGGCCTTAGGATTTGTTTTTTATATCACGAGTCTTGAGTCATCATGGAGCCAGACTAGCTTCCCCGTAGGTATCGCCGCTTGTTACAATTACCACCACATTTTGAGTCTTTTCCTTTTAAAAAATGTAAAGTTATCAAACATGGTACACACACTTCCACTTACCAGAATTGTGATCATACAAGGATGAGTACCGAATCGATTCAGAAAGATATTGGGAGTCCTTCAACTCCCATACCCACTATAGTTAATGGTACTCCTTCGACACATTCAACCACTATGGTTGTAGTGCCAGAGGTTCCTATCATCACACATATCCATCCTATAGTAAATACTCAACCTATAGCCACGACACCTTTTGGGTCCCTTTGTCACTCGTTGGGCTACAATATTCAGTCCATCCCTATGGCCTCTATCCCTTTTTCTTATGGTATGTCGAATTTCAAATCACAATTTTCATCCTCCATCCCCACAGCTAGTCTGAATACTAGTATTGGACTTCGGGGCATGACTCCTTTACATACTCCATTCTTGTTTGGTGGTGCTCATGTCCCACAAATGAATCCTACAGTTGGAGGCCTTCATCCTTTTCACCTTAGGTCTAATCCTAGTTCTAATTCTCCTGGATGGAGTAACCAACTTGGCGGACAAGATACTGCTCACGATCTATCCTTTAAACCCACCTCCTCTGTATCGATTTTAACCAATACATTTGGCATGAAGAATTAAAATTGTTGGGGTTGGTAGCATCTGGATTAAAATGTATGATGGTTCTATAAGAACATTAACAGATGTAAGTCATGTACCCAAACTTAGAAATAACTTGATATCTTTGGGAGTTCTAGATTCTATTGGTTACAGGCGTATAAATCAAGGTGGAGTATTGAGGTGTCCAAAGGTATCTTAGTATCCATGTCGACAAAGAGGATCAGGAACTGTTGGTACAAGGGTAGACCCAGGGTTCATCTCCAAGAGTGCACCAACAAGCCCTAACTACTGGCCCTTTCGGCAACACCTGCGAAGCAGATGCAGTCTCACCCGAACCAGTTATGAGGGGGTTGCAAGACAGAGATGTCTACAACCAAAGGGAAGATCAAGTGGATCTAACACAAGAACAACATAGCATTCATATATCACTTATCAGCTTAGATATATTCTTCACATCTACTTATCATATCTAACATAGTATTGCAATCACAGTATATCAATGATAGAGACAGAATATCAGTCACACACAACAGAAAATCTACGTGGTTCACCCTCTCTCTAGGGATATGTCCATATAAATATTATATAATATATTAAGGTAAGCATACAGTTCTTGTCTACGCTCTTAGCTAGAAGATCTTCTTTTTTATCCTCTCTTTATCTCCCCTTCATGTTCACCCAGCTGCAGGATCGATCTTCGCACCCAGCTGAAGATCTTACAATACCAAAAGGCTCTCACACTTAGCACTTCTCTCTCACACAACAATAATCACTCTTAATCATCAATACAACTATACCCAACAATATCGTACCAACCCAAACTAGGTCCTCATGACCTTTATTTATACATTACAATAACTCACCAACATCCTTGTGCTGAAACCTAGGTGTCCAAAAACCTAGGTGTCTAAACCCTAGGGTCAACTTGACCTGTGTTTTCAGGGCTTCGCCAGTCTATCTTTCCTTCCTTCTCTCGTGGTGCTCCAAAGCATCCAAGGATGGATTTTCTCGCTTGTTGAGTTATCCATGATCCTTCTTTATTTCTGATCTATCATCCTAGATCTCCTCATCCAATGGCTTGCTTCACTCCATATTTTTTGCTCTTTTTATCACTTCGACCCAGTAACAGTCACTGTGTCTTCCGCGAAGTTCGCATTCTCCCTTTTCTTCCTTGATATTCATTTTCTTCCATAACCAAGGGCCAACAGGCCCCCAACACTCACCTGTGACTCATCCTGAGGCACTTCAGATCCGAGCTTCCTTCTATTTTACTTCGACTTCTGACTGCGCAATGAAGCCTCTACTTTTTTCTTTATGCCTCCTTTTCCTCCTTGTGAAGACTGTCTTTTATGTGTCTAGTACCCAATTTCAACTACACCTGGTACCTAGACCCTTTTCTTCATGATTTTACTGAGAGTTGCAGGGAATTTGGTTGTCATAGTACAATTTCAACCGACTCCCATTCAGTAAACCTTCCTTCCACTCCCCATTCAGAGTCTTCAATTACGCAGCTCCTCCTTCTGTAACTTAAGAGATATGATATGGCCCTAGCCAATTCATTCTGAACTTCCCAGGATGTTTTATGAACTTGTTGTCATATACTAGTACTAGATCACCTTGTTTAAATGCCTTCTTCTTGATGTGCCTGTCATGGTAGGCCTTCTCTCTTTCCTTCTGTACCTATTGATGGAATATTGCAATAAATCTGTCTTCCTCCAAATCAACCAACTATGAAATCCTCTCTTGAACAACACCAGGGTCATCCATATATGTAAAGGCAACAATTCTTAGGCTTGGTACCAGATATTCCATTGGAACAACAACTTCGAGACCATAAACCAACTTGAAGGGGTTTTGCATTGTTAGCTTCTTGCAAGTAGTTCTATAGGCCCAAAGTACTATTGGTACTCTTAGATCCCAATCATCCCTGTTCACACTGCAAATCTTCATGAGCATTGTCTCCAAGATCTTGTTGAATGCTTCAACTATCCCATTTGCTTGTGGATGATAAGGTGTGCTAATCTGATGGTGGACTGAAAATTCTTTAGTCGGGGCTTCAACTGTCTTATTGATGAAATGTGTACGTTTATCACTTATAAGGATCTTTGGGCATCCAAACCTGGTTATGATGTCATCAAATATGAAGTGCACATCTATAGTTGCACTACAGTCCTTAACTTCTCTTGCTTCAGCCCATCTAGTTAAGTACTCTATCGCAGTAATTATGTACCTTGCTCATGTGTTCCTTCCTGGTGGGTTTATAGGTCCCACGAAGTCAATGGCCCAATTTTCGAATGCTTGTAGGGTCAGCTACATTACTAATGGAATTTCATCTCTTCTATATGGTTTCCCAACTCTTTGGCATACATCACAAGCTCTGGAATAGTCTTTAGCATATCTGTGTAAGGTAGGCCACCAAAGGCCAGCTATAAGAACCTTCTGCGTAGTTGATTTCCTTGCGTAATGTCCTCCTACGATGCCTTCATGAGATTCTGCAAGGATCAGTGGTCATTCTGCCTCCATAACACACCTTCTCAATATCTCATCAGGTCCCATCTTGTATAGATGTTTGGCTATAAGTGAGAAGTTTGCAACACGCACTACTAGCTGTTTCTTTTGAGGAATTGTATATTCAGTAGGTTCCATTCCTGTTGTTAGGAACTGGACTATCTCTACGAAGTGCTCATCGATATTTCTAATGGCCAGTAGTTGTACATCTGGTAGTGTATCCTCCAAACTAGTCGACTCTTCACCATGTTCCAACCTTGACAAGTGGTCAGGACCTTTGTTCATTCTCCATGGATTTACTATGATCTAAAAATCATATTCCTGAAATAACATAAGCCGTTTGCATATCCTTCCCCCCAAAACTAGCTTGTTGGCTAGATATTTCACCATGGAGTGATCTGTAAGAATTTTAAAGTGTCCCCCCAACAAGTAGTGGTGAAATTTCTGCAATGCGTATACCATGGCTAACCCTTCTCGCTCAATGGTGGTGTAATTAATATCAGCAGTTGATAGCTTCCTTCTAACAAAGGATAATGGGTGGTCAATTTATCCTTCTCTTGGCTATGCTAACATAGCTCCTAAAGCAATGGAAGATGAATTGACATGCACATGAAATGCCTTGGTCCAATCTGGGAAAACCATAATGGGCATAGTAACCATTTTCTGTTTCAGTGTGTCGAAGATCTGCTGGCATTCTTCTGTCCAACTAAACTGACAATCTTTCTTCAACATCTTCTCCATGGGTGTTGTAATCTAAGCATATCCTTTAATGAATTTTTTGTAGTATCATGTGTGTCCCAACGTAGTGCGCAACTGTTTGACTGAAGTAGGAGGGGGTAGGTAAACTATAATGGCAATCTTGGATCGATCTACCAACAATCCTTGCTTACATACAATATGTCATAACAAAACTCCAAATGGTGAAAATTAAATACATTTCTTCAGGTTCAAGGCAATTTGACATTGCTTGCATTTATCCAACATTAGCCTTAGACATTCAATATGATTCTTCAATAAACTAAAAACAATCCAATCATCAAAATATGCTTCTAGAAATTTATGCAGAAATTCCTTGAATGTTTCGACCACCACCCTGGAAAAGATGGCTAGGGAATTCTTTAATCCAAATGGAATCATTGTATATTGGTAGGATCCCCATTCTGTTGCAAATGTGGCCTTGTGGTGATCTTCCTTAGCAATCTGAATATGATCGTATCCTGAAAATCCATCTGTAAAAGAATATACTTCCTGGCTTCCCACATTATCTAACACTTCGTTAGTGAATGGTGTAGGGAAGAGATCATGTAAATAGGCATCATTCAAATTTATGAGATCTACGCATATCCTGATCTCTCCTGTGTTCTTGTCTTGTACCACCATAGGGCTAATCCACTCTGACTCTTGGACATGTTCTATGATCCCTACTTCCAGCATTTTGTCAAGCTCAATCTTCACTTTTTCCTTATATTAAGGGTTCAGTTTGCAAGGTCTCTGTTTCACTGGTATTGCATCTAGCTTCAAAGGAATCCTCATCTCTCCCATAGGCCCTTTAATGCCCTTCATATTAGTGAAATTGGTTGGAAACAATTCTTTATATTCATGCAGTAACTCTGTGATTTTGTCAAATTTTGTCAATGGTAGAAGCATCCCAATAATCTTCGATATTAGAAAGCTTTGGGGTTTGTTCTGTTCCAATATTGACCTTCTTAATATTGATCGGCTATCCAATAAATGGTAACTCAACTCCTGGTTCTTCTACATCTCTCTGGCCTTCTATTTCTGTGATGTTCACCTTCCTCGGATCATCCTCTTCATCAACATTGATGTTGTAACAACCTTGTAGTTTCTGGAGAGGCATAGTCTATTTGTCCTCTTCTTGTTCCAAAGGAAGGCTAGATGCCTCATCGAATACTTTTTGTCTCACAATCTGTAATTCTTGATCTACTGAGGGATATTGACTTTTAAATAAGAAGGCAGTTACAAAATTCTAATTCATGCCTTCCCAATCCATAGTGATGAGGTGCGACTCTGCTTGAAGGTACCAGTTGATAGGGGTGGTGTCTAGTGTATTAATGAATTTGTGCACCCACTGTTCTTGTGGAATGTCACTCTAGGCCTCTTTGTAGCTTTGCACATGGTCCTTTGGGAAGCTTCGACCTGTGTACCAAACTTCGCAGCCTTCTACTTGTGCTGAGAATAGTGTTGTCATCAAGGTACAACACTGTACCCAGTCTGCAATGTTTTTTTTTTGTGTCCCCCACCATCTTGTTGGGGTTGCTTTCAGGGCATCATCCATCGCTAACAGACTTTGTTTAATTGGTACACTCTCTTCAAAGTCCAACAAGAAGGTTTCTAAAGGATTTAGACGATCAAAGGTGGGTAAGTTATTTACTGTTGTGTCAATCCAGCGAAATTCTCTGGTTAGTCTAGCACATATTCTTGTAGATAGTTCATACATTTTATTCTCCCAATTCTCCAGTGCTTCTTCTGATCCTGATGAGCATGTGCTCTCACTTTTCCAGCTTAAGTTCCCATCAGCTATAGGATTAATCTAATCCTATTGTTTGGCTATTAATTTGTATATGTTTTCTTGTTCGTATGCATGGTCTTCTTCTCTGATGGGCTCTGTGTATCACCGACCTTCATCTGGATCTAAGGGTGCAATGACCCTAAGGCCATCTCTTTCAAAATTCATACGTATTTTCTTTAAATCAACCACAGTGGAATTATAGAAGGCCCAATCGATTCATAACAATGTAGGATAAGGGCATTTGTCGTCAACTATCTCAATTACCTCAAAATCTAAAAATGTTCTTACTCCATCAATGTCCACAGGGACATGTTCCAATCTGCCAAATGGACTTACAACTTGTTGGTTGGCCATCCTAAGCCTGATAGGAGAATAGGTCAACTTCGGTTTTCCCATCAGTGCCAAGGTTTTCTTCTTCATGACATTGACCTCCGACCCTAAGTCGAGGACTACATAATCTATCTCATACTCTCCTATTTGAGCATTCAAATGTAATTCCTTAATTGTCCTTCTCTTCTTACCGATTTGGTGTACTGCCCTATTCAACAAGGGCTATATCTTTCCTAGCTCATATTGTCTGATTAAATTTTGTAACTCTTGTACAACACTCTCATCCTGAATCAACTTAATACATGTATATAAAAATTCCATGATCTTTCTTACCTCTTTTCCTTCTTTTGGTAAAGAAGAATGATCAAATTCCAAAGGAATTCCATACTCTCTTACTTCAGGTCTGGTCTTTGATGAGGAACCTTCATCTCCTCTGAATTATTTTCTTGCCTCCTCGAACATTTGTCTTTCTTTCTTTGCATCAAACATTTGTGTCTTCTCTATAGCTTTCCTGATTCCTGAATCTTTTGTATTCTTCCCTTGGGTCAGTCTGTCTTCTCCTGTAACAATGCCTCCTCTGGTTATAACATCGATTGTTATCACTGAAATTTTATCCGCAAATGGTTACAGGAATCCAACATCTTCAAACAACGATTAGTTCACCCATGGACCAAAAATACCAAAAATGCATTTCCAAAAGGCCCAAAACTATACAACCAGGAATAAAATCAGCATGTGCTAAGACTACACAAGGAGCTCTAAGACTACACAAGGAGCGTGTGCACATGCGTCATTCAGAAATGAAGGAAAAAGAGCACATGCGCACGATGCACGAATGTTGACGCAAAAAACCATGCATCCCTCAAAACGACACATTTATGATATTGGTCGGCCTCCCACCCACTTCTGGTTTAGCTTCCAAGTCGATTTGACATCCAAATCTCAGCTGAATCTGGCTGGGTGGCTGGTCAAAGACCTAAGGGTGCCCTAAATGGCCCCTTGTTCACACTAAAAGATGGTTAAATAATGCCTCAAAGTTATGCTATAAAAAGAGGCCATGGGTGCACTACATTTTCAAGGAATTCATTTGTATTGTTATGCTAATGATATTCTCTTGGAGGATCCTCTTTCCTCATCAAGAGTGTGCTAGCACCATTTCATTTAGCCATTCATATCACCTCTAGATTGAATGTTCTTTGGATTCTCTTCACCATTTCATTCTAGTTCCTCATTTGTAAGAAGAGATCAATATTTGGGGGTCCAAGAGCCCTCCCTTGGAGGAAGAGGGGACCCAAAGTCTCCCTTTCTCTTTTGTGCTTTCTTTCCACTAATACAATCCTTTTCATTGGTGGCATGAGTCTTGTTTGTTTCTTGTTCTAATGTACTTATGCACTATAGTTTAATTGTTGTTATCCTTCTTAGTTTAATTCTTTTCTTATCTTTTATGCTTTACACTTCTAACCCTTTCCTCTACTGTTGTCTTGCCTAGCTAACCCAACTGGCCTTGTAAGCACCCCTATTTTGCTCATTCAGGCGACAAAAGAGGTGTAATAGATTGGCGACTCCACTGAGGAAAGGTATCAATTTCCTACCACATTTGGGTTATTTTAGATCTTCTTTCTGTTTATTTAACCTACAGGTACCATAACCGGCCCAAGCCGACCTGCAAAAAGTCAGATTCAAAGATGAGTTGAGAGAATTTTGTTTGGAATTTTCTTCATGATCGTATGTCATACACACATGGATTTTTTAACCCACATGCATGTCTTAAGAGAACGTGCGCCAAAACCACTATCTTTCTCAGCTCCTTCTTTGCACCAATGCTCATAAGTCACTTTCAGTTTGTGCATTGGTTCTCATGGCACCTCTATCTATTCTGAGACCCGTGCACATGTGCAAGAAAAACACACATTGTAAGATTTTCATGATCTATGGAAGGTCCATAGCCTTCTTAAAATTGATTCCATGCATATTGTAATCTGCACCACAGTTCCATTCCCTCTCCATATAAAGGGATTAATCAAAACATAGGCACTTAGGGGTTGAAATCATTATTTTTCCTCTTTTGTTTTTTTCATTTTGCCACATGGATGGCTTGCTTTGACTAAAGTTAAGTTGGAATCATTCTACATCACATATAAAAATTACATTGGGACCATAAATTGGATATCAATCGTTGAGTATGCTCTTCTCTCATGCCCTAAAGGGATCTTGAGAATCAGAAAGAGATTGAAGGAAAATTTCATCTCCCTTAAAAAGACAAAATCTTTAGGAGAGGACAACAACCCCCTTGGGACTCCTCTTAGTTTATTTTTCAAACACATCTTAAAATTGTAAGGGCCCATACATGCCCACATGCTACAAAGATAGGATAGTGATTGAAGTTTACTTTCTTAGATTAAATCACTAGGAAAGGTTAAAGGTTTTGTAACGGTTCCATACATGCCCACATATTCACAATCTAGGATAGTTTCAAAGCTTTCTTAGATTAAATCACATTAGGGAGTTAAAGGAATAGTAAGGATCCACATGTCCACATGCTAGTTTCCTAGGGACTTTAAAATTCTGCAAGGTTGTACCAATGACACTTAGTTAATTAGGTAATCAAGACTTGTAAGGACCAAGTGAAGTCCACATGCAACAAGGTGACACCTAATTTATTAAAAACAAATTGGCACACTTTCACTTGTTCACACACAAAGTCACTACTCACACACATAGTTTTCATCTTGAAACATGGAGGTTGAAGTAATTTTCCTCCAAAGGGATTCTGAAACACCCCACCCTTTTCTGGATGAAACTATACACTCCCACTTAATTTCAATGAGATTGGCTCACATCCCCAATCTCTCAAACAACCACATCTAAAATTTTTCTATAAAAATCATTAAGTTTTCCTCCACAGGAGGTGCCAAAAAAATTTTTTTAGTCTAGGTAGGATTCTGAGGATAGGCATACAAATAACTTTCCGTTATCTGGTTCTCACATCTTCAAACAGTAGAAGTTGTCAAATAGGGAACTTTAAAATCCTCCAAGTCAAGTGTTCCTAACACCATAAGGTAGGGACATACATGTGAAGGGTTGAAGGCTGAGGTCTGGTTGTTATATGTGTCCCCCCTTGAGGCACCCACCTCTTGGATGGGATCGAGCCCGTGACCCAATTCTTAGGAAAAAAATATAAATGTCGCACTTTGACTGAGGTACCTAGTGACCAAATTTTAGGACATCTACCCAGGTGGAAATTGTGGGATGCAATTGCACCTTGATCGGATTTTGTGTGGGTATTGGGAAATATTGCTAGTTCTTTTGGGATATGCACCTTCGACACCTCATTATAACTGATTACTTCATCCTTCACTAGTTCCTCTTCTGGTGGCTTCAGACCCCACTGTTGAGGGTTATTGGAAGGTCCAGTGCTATTTGAGAGGAAGGATGTTACATCTTTTAGGACACGAACATTTGTTTCTTTGTTCTCCCACACGGACAAGAACCACCTACCCGCATGTATGCTTCTTAATTGATTTTTGTATGATGTTCTTGTGATTACATATGATTGTGATATATATTGTGAAGGTCCAATTTGTACAAAGTCTCTTGTTAATTAATTTATCTCATCACCATTTGAACACATCCAGTTTACTAGTTGGACATCATAGGGGACCCATAGAATCCTCGTTGTTCCAGATGCTTGCTAAATATCCTTCCCATTCTAGGGGGAGTTCCTAGTCTTTCCAACTCACCGACCATACCTTCTCACACCCCTGTGAGTGCTACTGTCTTGGGATTAGCTTTGCTTGGTTACACTTTGCTTGGGTCCACTTCCCAAGGTCAACCATCCCCACACTCTCCTTTACACAGAAGTAGGGGGCACACTTCTTCTCAAGGAGGAAGTACAACTCCATCTATCCCCCTTCACGGGTCAAGTACACCCCACATTCACACTATGTCCAAAACAAACCCTCTTTCAGGGTCATGGACACAAAACATTCCTACCATGGCTGGCACTAATATTCCACCACAACCCCAGATGCCATACTTGGTTTCCCTCAACATATTGGATCTGACTAAACTCACTAATGATCCTATATTACACGACCCTACATGGCCTGCAATGCCTACCAAACTACCTTCAGACATCCCAAAGTTTGAAGGAAAAGCAGGAAATGACCCAGCCAACCATATAATGACCTTCCATTTATGGTGCTCCTCTAATAGCATTATGGATGACTCTGTCCGATTGAGACTATTTCAATGTACACTCACTGGACCATCAACTAAGTGGTATGTAGAAGAAAAATCTAGGTCCCATATGACCTTTGAATCTTTGGCCAAAGATTTGTTTACCTTATTTCAACTCCCAACCCGTCATGACAACGGTCTCAAACTCCTCTCAGAGTTTAAACAAACCTCTGCTACACACATTGCTGACCACATTCATGAATGGCATCGACGACGTAGTCTATGTAAACCAGAAGCCACCAAGCAACAATGCCTTAATTGGTTTCTCAAATCACTCGTTTCCCTCCTTGCCAAAGATGTAGCCGCCACCTTCCCTCAATCGGAAGAAGAAGCCATCAACAAGGCCCAACAATTCGAACTCATTTATTCATAGTTAGGATATTTGTATACAGTACTACCTGATGCCCTGATACCCATACCATTTGGCTAGGACAAACCTGGGATGTCTCACTCAATGGATGGATTGATTGGTACCACTACACACCATAATTCACATCCCCAACAACCACCAATGTATGGCACACCTCAATATCCACCAGCATATGGAGGACCCCTTATTATAATCCTCTCCCTTATCCACAACTATTCCCCTTAACCTTTCCTCCACCCACTAGAGAACCACCACTGGCACCCACAATACACCCCGTAGCCCAACCTAGTTCCAGTACCCCTTCTACCTTTGCTTACACCCTAAAGACTAGTGAAAGAGTCATGCCTTCCTACACATCCTACGGATCATTACCATAGAATAATCCATACTTTCCTTTCCCTACCCCCCCCCAACCCATTCCTTTCCCACACGGACAACCACATGTCGGGGTTAATTTTTTTCAACCCTCTCTCCTTCAGCGGTATCAAAATTTTGAATAGATGAATACGGAAAATATATCCCATCAGTTGAACAATGCCATAAAGAAAGGGAAAAACTGAAACAATAATAATCTCGGACCAGGAGGAAGCCAGAACCAACCTGCCAGGGGAAACCAGAACCAAGGGAATCAGAACCCCCAAAGGAGAAATCACAACAAATTCCAAGGGAAGAACAAAAACAACATTTAGAAAAAGTTCCCTTTCACCCTTTACGGTGAGTATGGTCATTATACTCATCATTTCCCCCAATTCGCTGACTTTAAACAGATGAAAGAATTTGGAAATGGACCATGTCCCCCAGTACCACCCGCTCCCTAGAAGGGACCACAACAATATGTGCAACAAACACCCCCCCCCCAACTGTGTTACAAAACCCCATACCACATCAAGGGGTAATGAACACCCAATAGGATATGCATCCAACCCCACCACAAATGGGATTGTATGCCAACCTAGGACCTCCTATAGATCACACTATCCTCCTCACTAGTGAGGAAGAAGTCCTTCTACAAATGTGCAGTCGTCAATACATCACACCCTCTGAACCTACTCGCACTACCTCAGAGGCCATCCCAGTCACAACAGGCCCTCCTTTGATGATTCTTCACCCTAATACCGAAACACCTCTTCGCATCCCTCGCATCCCATTAAGAAGGAATCTCAACAACCCTCATGCTAGGGCAACCCACAATTATAGTCTGGTCGATGACTTGGTACAATCCCCCACTTCCATGTCAGTCTTATAAATTCTTCAAACCTATCCTATTCAACAGAATTCATTACTTTCCTCTCTGGGGGTATTCGACCTTGCCGATACTCGACTCATCACCTTCGATCTCAATAGTGTGGAACCTTGTCTCCCCACTCTTGTTGCTTTTTAAATACCAGTTAAAATCTGGAATATCACAGTTCACCACTGCATCATTGATGAAGGAGCATCCACCTACATCATGTCTAAAACCATATGGTAGAAACTTGGCTCTCCAGAGCTAATACCATCTGCCATTACTCTGAGGGCTTACAACAGACGACCCTCATCTCCTGAGGGGCTCTTCCAAAATGTCCCTGTCAAAATCAGGGGAAAAACCATTCTTATTGACATTGAGCTTATCAATTCCCCGCTCGACTACAATATCTTGTTTGGTCACAGCTATATTTATGCTATGAAGGTCGTCGCCTCTTCTTTGTTTTGAACCATGATGTTTCCCCATAATGGAAAGATCATTACCATCGATCAAGTATCAGATTATGAGCCTAACCCTTCATCCAACATCGACAACATCCTCCCTTTTGTCCACACTAATTCAGATTCTTATCCACTCATCGAGATGGGCCCCAGATTTTTTAAAGACCCATCCTTGCTAGGGACATACCATGGAGCACCACTGCTCATCCATCCCTCAGCACACATATGTTTCATCTCCACCAACGGAAAGACAACTGAAGATAATATCCCTCCCATCGAGGCCTCTTTTATCCTTGATGTCCCACTAGTCTCAAAAATTCTCCCTTAGGAATCCCCTGGAACTTGTTCATCTCTACCCGTTCCTGATCTTCCCTTCCCCTAGGGCCATATTCCAGTTTGGGAAACAGTCCCTCAAGCCATTACACAAATCCCTTTCTTTTACCCCCCACTAGGTGTACAAGCTTTATAGGTAGCTGCAACGCTTACCCTTCCTAATATGGTGTTGGCAATCCCATTCTAGTATCTATACCTGCTCAATATGGTTCCTCAACCATCCCTCCCTCCCCAAATAGAAGGAATCCCGATGTAGATTCCCATAATCACCCCCACCATACCACCTCCAATCCCACTCACTAGCCCCCCTTTTATAGCTAGGGGCAGGTGGAAAAATAATGAGCCCATCACTCCACTCCCCCCACATATACAACCTCCTTGCACGCTATGCGAGAAATATGGACACCCCACTAATAAGTTCCCATCTCTCCTCAAGCTACGCAATATAATTCAACTCTCTCGAGAACCACCACTTCTCGTCTCTTCATCTAGTACTACTGCTATATCCTTGAACAAAAGTAACAAAGGACTGCGAACCAAATTCACATGCGCCATCTGTTTAGAATATGGACATTATACACACCATTATCCAGCATTACCTCAATTCCAACAGATGCTAACAATAGTATGCCAGAGCTTTCAGGAAGAACCCACCTCAACACACGTCACTGACATCCATTATGTCACGACCTCAGTCAATGAATGTATGAGATGCCCTTACTCTCTATGTGAATCACTTGATCATTTCACATATCAATGTCCTATGATCATTGAATACAGGTGTCTCCAACTGGCCCTTATTCAAAATCCTACACCCCCCCCTCCAGTAGGACCAGTGAGTACCCCTACCCCATCACTTGATGTGGTTCATATCTTCTGGTCGGAACATGAGGCACTCCCTACTCCCCCATGGTTCCTAGATGATTTATATGAGGATTTACTCCCAAATCCCCACAATTCTCTAATTCATTTCCCCACGGAAATTCTACGCCCGACTATTTTTTCAACCCACAATATCTCGATATTTGGTTTATGTCGAGCGAACCATCAAAACCTCCTTGTGATACCCCCTCTACATTGTCACCACTAGACAAAAACCCCATGGTGAAAGTCACCAAAGTTACTCCTCTTAATCCCCTATATTCTTGATAGTTTCACTGTGACGAAGACATCCTTGAAGAGTTAAATAAACCCGATTGCCCATGGGATGCGCTCCACCACAGAGCGCTCTTTCCTTCACATGCAACCTTCACACCTCTTAACCAAAAACACATATACGTAGTCGAAACCAAATATTTTCTCCCATCGGGACATATAGATTGGTTCAATAACCCTATCCCTACCCTCGATGCTTTTGAAGAAGGCAATATGACCAATATTTCCCTCACCCTCAAAATCGATATTTCCATCAAATTTGGAGTCATAGAGGAAATCACCATTGGCGTCGCATGCTCTCTTGAAGAAATCACCACCTACAAAGGTCTCTTCCAGGAATACCGAGACATCTTTGCCTGGTCATACATAGGGATGCCTGGCCTTGATCCCTCTATTGTCGAACATTGTATCGACACCTGGCCTGATATCACACTTGTCCGTAAAAGACAACGTCCGCTACACCCATCTAAAGCAGTGACCATCAAGGCTAAAATTGAAAAATTACGCATTGTAGGGTTCATATACCCCATCACATATACATCATGGGTCTCCAACCCCATCCCTATCAACAAAAAACAGGGCACTATCCGCATCTGTATGGACTTCCGTGATCTCAATCACGCCTGTCCCAAAGACAACTTTCCAATGCCCTTTATCGACCAAATTATCAATGATTTCACCGGTCACAAGGATCTATCTTTCATGGACGGTTTATCTGGCTACGACAAAATTCAAATTCACCCAACCGATCAATACAAAACCACATTTACTACCCCTTGGGTCACGTTTACGTATCGTGTCATGCCCTTCGGTCTCAAGAATGCCAGAGCCACTTTCCAACGTGCCATGACATATATTTTTCATGACCTAGCTCAAATCATTCTTGCCTACTTGGACAATATCACCACTCGCTCCAAAAAATGCACTCAACATCTCAATGATTTACGAATCATCTTCCAACGGTGTCATCAATACAACATTCGCTTGAATCCCCTCAAGTGTGTGTTCTGTGTCACTGTTGGGCACCTCCTTGGGTTTATCATTTCCCAATGTGGCATTATGGTCAACCCCCTCAAGGTTCAAGCCATCATGAAAATTCCCCCACCATGAAATTTATACCAACTATAGAGCCTACAAGGCAAAGCTAACTTTTTACACCACTTTGTCCCCAATTACGCCACTCGGGCACATGGTTTCCTTTGCCTCTTACGTCATGATATCTCATTCCACTAGGACGAACATGCCCAAAAAACTTTTAATGATCTCAAAATGGCCCTTTCCAACACCCCATTCATTAGTTCACCTGACTATAACTTCGACTACATCCTCTATATCTTAGCCTCAACTGTCTCAGTAGCAGGAGTTCTCATCCAACTAGGGGACGATGATCGTGAGCATGTCATTTACTACATTAGTAAAACTCTTTTAGGGACACCCTTGAAATATAACCACAAAGAGAAACTGGCTCTTGTAGTTGTCCTCGCAGTCTATAAATTATGCCATTACATCTTTCTTCGAACTACCAAAGTCGTCGCAGATTCCAACCCAATGCACTACTTGCTCAGCCGCCAGAAAATTAATGGAAAATTTGCCTGATGAATCGTCATCCTTCAGGAGTATGACCTCGAATTTTCAACACCCAAGAGTAAGAAAGACCTCATCCTTGTCGAACTCATTACGTCATTTCCCTCTGATACTACCAGTACCCTCGTTAATACCAACTTCCCTGACGAACATCTCTCTTACATCCCCTCAAATGACCCATGGTACGACGATCTTCTCGTCTACCTTCGAACACAAAAATTCAGAAATCACCTTTCCAGAGATGATCATCAACATATTCATCACCAGGCCCCTCGCTACCTACTTATTGGTGATATCTTATATCGTTGTAGGGTCAACATTGTACTCCACTGATGTTTGACTATCTACGAGGCTGATCGAGTCTTGAATGACTACCATAGTGGCACTTGCGGGGGCCACCTCTCAGGGATCTCCACCGCTCAAAAAATCATTCGCGTCGATTATTTTTGGCCTACATTGTTTCACAATTTCATAAATGTTGTGAAGCAATGTAACAACTGTCATCTTTACGCTAACAAATCATGAGCACCACCTGCTCTTCTACACCCAGTCCTTACTGTCAGCCCCTTTTGCAAATGGGGCATAGACTTCATGACTTGCAACCACCCATCCAGAAATGGACACAAATACATCATCATGGAAGTCGATTAATTTACCAAGTGGATTGAATGCATGCCTACATTTAACAACACTGCTGACACCGCAACACGCTTCTTCTTCAACCATGTCATCTCCCGCTTTAGAGTCCTACTACAGCTAGTTTTTTATCACGGGAAACACTTCAAGAATGAGAACTTTGTCGAAATCTCCTCTCGGTTAGGCTTCTCCCATGAGTTTTCCTCCCCATAATACCCTCAGTCCAACAGATAGGTAGAGGTAGTCAACAAGGTCCTCAAAACCATGTTGCAGCGCACAGTTAACAAACATAAGACTAATTGTCATCATATGTTATTTTTTGTGCTATGGGCTTATTGCATGACAGTGCAAACTGCCACTGGCTTCATGCCATTTCATATTGTCCATGGGGTTGAGGCCACTCTCCCCATCGAATGTGAAATCCCCACCTTACGCACCACTATTGAGTTGTTACCCAACACTTCTCCAATGGAGAAGCGTTTGCTGAACTTAGAATCCCTGGATGAGGATCGTCGATCTTCATTACAGAACAATGAGGCAGCCAAAAAATGGTCAAAGGCCACCTTTGATCACCATGTCAACCTTCGCTCATTCAACGAAGGTGACCTCATCCTTGCTTACGATATATGTTGGATTACTGAGAGGGGGGGTGAATCAATAATAGAGCAATTTAATCCCTTTTAACCATATAATTTAAGTGTTATATCAATGAAGCATTATCATCCAATAAATATAGAGTAAATAAGCAATGAACAAATGAACAATCATACACATACACAGTACACCAGTGTTTTACGTGGAAACCCAAATCGGGAGAAAACCACGGAATTCTTTTTCTTATATGTCTTGAAGAATTACATTCATTGAAAGCACCAACTTCCTTTGTTTTCCAGCTACAACTGGAAGTAGGCTCCAAACCCCTAGTTTCTAAGGCTACAAACTGAGGGAATCTCCAACTCCCCAATTCTCTGGCTACAACCAGAAGGAGGCTACAACCCCCTATGTTCTCTAGCTACAACTGGAAGGTGGCTACAACCACCTCTCCTTGCCTCGTCCTGCCACCCTGAAGTAGAAGTAGACTGATGGAACCATTGTCACACTATCATTGTGAGATATACTACTGTAAACCTGTACCAATAAATATGAACCATGCATCAACCTGTACCTCAACCTGTAATCAACCTGTACCATAAACAAGTGCATCAACCATGCACCAACCTATAATAAACCTGTACCATAATAAAGTGCATCCAACCATGTACCAAGTATGTACCAATCATGTGTCAACTACTCATCAACTATGACTCATCAATATGTACCAACATCATCAACTATACACCTCATGTATGTGCACCAACTCATCAACTACTTGTCTCAACCATGTACTCAACATGTACCACAACCAAAGGCCCTCATCAATTTCATCATCCAAATCTGATTTGTAGCTCTATAATAGACCTGGTGTATATGATCACATTCCTACAAACCTTCCTTAACTTTAAAAACAAGAGACTACCATTTTCATCAAACTTTTCTTTAGTCTCACATGACTAGTTTTGGATTAGTCAACAACCCTAACTTGAAGTAATCATAACTTTGAACCTGTAATGTATAAATATATGAAACTGATACACAATGTTCTTCAGTGTGTTTTGTGCAATTCCTCCAAGTGTCACTACTTGGAACCTCTCAGAAAAAGAGTTATAGCAAAAATAGCATACCTTGATGAATTCTGGCTTATTCTAGAGAGCGAACTTGTAGAGCATGCCCCGCACAAAATATTTGATGAATTGATATGAAAATGTTACAAAGAATACCAAAGGATTTACCCTAACCAAAAAAAAATTTCTCACTAAATTTGTATCTTTTATGAAGAAGTTATGACGTGTTTACCCGAAACACCTGATTTTGACTAGTTTCCGAACTGGCCACAAACCCTATTTTCCATGGAGTGTAACTCCCAAAATAAAACGACCCACAAGATTAATTTTTTATCACAAATACTTGGATATGTTTTATAACTTTCATAGAAATTTCATGGTCTGAAGAATTATAGAAAACAAGTTATAGCGATAATGGTGAGATGACCTGTAAATAACATACCTTAGAAAGCACCATCAAAAGAATTTATCCTTTCTTGCATTTCGACCTTCTTTTCTTCACCTTCACTCAGAATTCCAGTTTAGATATCCTTGGTTACCTTAGACACATATAGATATTCAATAATCTCAAGTGTGATTCAAATGAGAGAGCCTTGCCTCTTATTTATACTCTCTAAGTAGCTTCCTTAAAAACATCTTCTAGGTCACTTGGCCCACTTTCCTTATTTTAAGGTTGGGTCCACTTCTAATTTATCCATTAAATTTATTATTGAAATAATTTGTTTTGTATTCACTTTAAATTATAATACACTCATCACTTCACTTTATTATTTACCTTTTAAAATCTCTTAAACCACTTTGACTACTTTGACCTTTAGGGGCTTCTAGATGACATATGAGGGTCCTCCAACTTCGTAAGGCCATAACTCTCAAACCGTGAGGATTTATGTGACGTTCTACATACCACCAAAAATGACATGACATGTACTATCCATATAGAATAGTATTATCTAAAAATATATCATAACTCATACCATTACCCATCAAACAAACTTGGGTCCATTACCCAAACCTGGGGTCTCCAACTTCTCATGGCCATAACTCTCTAACCGTAAGGAATTATGTGGCGTTCCACATACCACTAGAAATGACATGAAAAGAACTATCCATCTAGGATATTTTCCCTGACAAATTCACTTTCCTTCATCTCATTATTCCACAATTAATCATGGGTTATCTTACTCCACAAAGCGTCTTCCCATGAGGGCTTTCACCATAAGGGGACCACTTTGGAGTTCATCCATATTTACTTCTTATCCACCATGAAAAAACAATAATGGATCATATTTACATCAAACAATATTGGGTCCATTACCCAAACCTTTTTGCTACGGGGCTTTCTTCAAGGGTTGATATCAATGAAAACCAACCTTAATCAACAATCTCCCCCTTTGGCATTGATGGCAACACTCTGATGCAATAATGAAATCATATCACCCATGCTCCCCCTAGAACCATGCCTTTGTCCTCTACATATGATAAATCTCTCCCCCTTTGTCATCAATGGAAAAGGTATCTTTCCATCCAGGGCTGCTCCCCTTGACAGACTGTCCTCTTATGGTGCTTCCTCGTGTACATCTAAGACATATAAGATAAGCATTCAAAAAGCATTCATTTTTGGAGTAGAAATAACTTCAAGTCTTTGGCGAAGATATTCAAAGGCTTCCCTTGGAAGTGGTTTTGTAAAGATGTCTTCCACTTGTTTTTTTGTGCCCACATACTCAACTCTGATGTTCTTTTATGCAACCTGTTCTCGTAGAAAGTGATACTTGATTGGAATATGCTTCGTCTTGGGGTGCATCACCGGGTTTTTTGAGATATTGATGACACTTGTATTATCACAATATATTGGAATGGGCTTATCATAATCAACCTATGTATCTGTCAAATTTTGTTTCATCCAAAGAACTTGTGTACAACATGTTGTTGCTGCAATATACTCTGCCTCGGCTGTAGATAGAGATACTGATGATTGTTTCTTGCTTAGCCATGATACCAAACACTCACCTAAGTAGAACGTTGCTCCACTGGTGTTTTTTCAGTCATCAATACAACCTGCTAAATCTGCATCTGTGTAGGTAATAAGTGATAGATCTTTTCCTTTTGGATACCATAATCCAAACTCTTATGTTCCTTTGAGATATCTGAAGATCCTCTTTACTTATAATACATGGGATACCTTTGGTGCTTCTTGAAATCGTGCCACCTGTCCAACTGCCTACATTACATTTGGTCTGGATGTTGTCACATATAGTAGGCTACCAAACATTGACCTATATTGCCTCTAATCTATAGACTTTGAATCATCATCTTTGCTCAACTTACAACTGGTTTGCATGGGAGTGATAACTGGTTTGCAATCTTCCATTCCAAACCTCTTTAGAATTTCTCTGATATACCTGATTTGAGAAATAAAAATTCCTTGGTTGCTTTGACATATCTGAAGTCCCAGAAAGAAGGATAGTTCTCCAAGTAATGACATTTCAAATTCATTATGCATGTCTTTTGCAAATTTCTGTCTTAACCTGTCATCATCACTACCAAAAATAATATCATCAACATAAACTTCAATTAATAAAATATTACCTTGACTTACCTTGATGTAGAGGTTGATGTCTGCACTTCCTTTTCTGAACCCTACCTGTTGCAGATACTTATCTAGTCTGGAGTACCATGCTCTAGGAGCCTGTTTTAGACCATACAAGGCCTTCTTTAATTTACACACATAGTCTGTGTTCTCTGACAACTGAAATACTTATGGTTGTCCAATGTAGACTTCTTCTTCAAGTTACCCATTCAGAAAAGGTGATTTTACGTCCATCTGATATACTTTAACATTTTTTGAGCATGCATAAGCTAAAAGAAAACAGATTTCTTCCATTCTGGTAAGTGAGGAAAATGTCTCTTCAAAGTTGATTCCTTCAATGTGTGCATATCCTTTACATACCAATCTAGCTTTATTCCTTGTAACTATCCATCTTCATTCAATTTATTCTTGAAAACCCATTTTGTGTCGATCACATTCTTATTCTTTTTTCTTGGAACCAATTCCCAAGTGTCATTTTTCTCTATTTGGTCCAATTCTTCATCCATGGCCTTATTCCAAAATTCATCCTTGCTGGCTTCTTCAAAACCGTTTGGTTCAATTGTACATAAGAGTGCTAGGTGTATTTTTTTTTGTGAACGGATTCTTCTTCTAGTCTCAACTCCTGCATCTTTGTTCCTAATAATTTGATCTAAAGGATGATTCTTCTATACTCATTTACTAGGTGTCTTTGGAGATACCTGCTGGACTTTCTCTTCTGCTTCTGTCAGATTCTCTTCATCTTCATCTTCCTCTTCTACTTCTTTTTCATCTTCTTCTTCGAAAAGTTGTTCCATTGATTTGTTTTCTTATTCCTTTAATTCTGGGTTGCCTGTTTCATCAATTGTTACGTTGATTATTTCCACAACTTTATTTAATCTTAGATTGTAACACTTGTATGCTTTCCTTGTACTTGAGTAACCAAAAAGTATTCCTTTTTCCGCACGAGAGTGAAACTTTCCCATTTTTCCATCTTCTCTTTTGATGTAGCATTTGCTTCCAAAAACTCTGAAGTGATTCACATTTGTTGGTCTTCCTTTCCATATCTCGTAGGGAGTTTTATCAGTGTTGTTTCTGATCATTACTCTATTTTGAATGTGAAATGATGTATGCACTACCTGTGTCCAAAAATATCTGTCAATTTGTAATCCATTAATATTGTTTGAACCATTTCATGTGTAATTATCATCCATTACGATAATGTTCCTTTGTCTTTCAACCACTCTCTGAACCAATATATGAATCCATGCTCTCGTCCACTATCATATATGTATTAAAACCTGCTAATTCTTCTTACAAATCCATCTCTATCCATACTGTCCAAGACTCTACTTGCGCAATTGTCCATAATGCTAACCCATTTATCATTATACTATCAAATTGTACTTATGCTAACTAATTGCTCTGAATATGTCTTCTCAAACTCTGTAAGTTACTTGAAGGATGGTTCTTTGGCCTGTCACATCTATTGCATAGACTCCCCCTGTCTAATATTCATATTACTTGGGAGTATCTAAGTTGGATGGCATGGAACAATTCATGCTCTGATGTGTATTCATCATCATCTTCATTGGTAGATTCATTATCTCTTTGAGCTCTGAATTCTTTCTTTCTATCTGTGGATTCATCTTTCACTACCGTTACACATGATTTTGGTCACTTGGGTGATGTCTCAACAGTGATGTATTCATGCTCCCAACAAGGAATTTATGCCTGAGAAAAGTGGCTCCTGTATTCTTCCAAAAACATATTTTTAAGATGAGTTCCCAAGCTGCCTATGGTATAGGGTGTGAGAATCCTTCATTCTCATAGGACACCCACACTTAGGGTGTGAACTTCTCGCAGTCTGCTCCATATATAGGGTGTGAAACTGTTTTTAAGCTTGGAAAGGAGAAGAGGTCTCGAGGGTTCTAGAAGGGAATCTTCTAGAAAATGAGTTAGCATTTGCATGGTTGTCATTATACTGACTTCTCGGATTTGATGGGATCATCCTCATCCATGTAACCATCTCTCCTTCTCCTATATATTGAAAGGTTTCTCATGGAAAAGGTTAAGCAAGATTGAATGAAGAATTGGTGAAAAAATTGTGTGAAGAACCTTGCTTGGACAGAAGCTTGAAGACTCTATTTGGTCTATCAAGAGAAATTCGATCTTATTCATGCAAGTACAGAGCAAGTGTGTGTGTTGGAACCAAGGGTCACTGAAAGGAAGCTTGCGACATCAAGGCAATCAGGTTGTATCTTCTACTTTCAATTAATATGATACAGTGACATGTCCCTTTCCCATAAAGTCACTCTTACTTTATTGTGTAACTCCTTGATTATATGCATAAGTTGACATTGAATATACTTTGGTATCTTCACTTTGGTTGGTTTGTGTTGTCTTAGACTTGACTTCACGAGAGCACCGGAGCGAAGAAGGAACAACAAAGTCCTAAGGAAGCGATATCAAGGTATGTCACTTATTCCTTCTCTTTAGTAGATTCAATGACTACAACTTAGGGAAAGAGTCATGTCCTGTCCTATTTTGTTCTAGATCCAGGTGGATTTAGGGAGATCTATTAGTGTCCACACCTATCGATTTGTCCGATAACAAAATTGGTGACTCCACTGCAGATGCAACCCATTTTGGGTGGTTTTTGGTGGTTTTTCCTTAGCCATTTGCTCTTAACTTACCATTTTTCATTTCCATCAATATCTGAGTCTTGAGGAGACCCTGATAGACTCTTTGGGTCCAGAAGTTCTTTCAAAATTTTTTCCTTTTTCCAAAATTTTGCCCAGTTTCAGGCCTTCTTGCACTGCACCCTTCTGTAGCCTGCGAGAACCACTAGAGTTCGCATTCTATTGGTCAGTTCAGTGTGAACTTCTCGCACTCTGCCTTTTTCTAGCTCATGAGAATCCTTCATTCTCGCCCTGCACCCCACTGCTAGCCTGTTAACCCACTTGCAAATTTTTGGATTTAAGCCCTTTTTTCCCTCAGATGCCCAGATTTGTTTGTGTGTCTAAAAAGAACTTCTCTGGCTAGTGATTGATTGTTTCTTGACTTCGAATTTCGTGAATGATTAGTCTTCGGAAATCGAAAGCTCTTATTGTTCATTTTTTCTCAACTGTTACCTCTTCACCTTTTCTTAACAAGGATATAATATCTAGTTTTGAAATCTGAGTGCTTGTTTGGTTGGGAGCTGGTGATCGGTTTAAAAGTTGGGATTAATTGTCTTTTTCAATTGCTCATTACTTGGAAAATTGTTATCCATATGCATTTGAAGAGACTAGTCTTGTCTGTTTGTTATTTTTTGTCTTCATTGAAAGATTAGTTTGGGTGTTTGTTGGGTATTTCTTTTTCATTGGTTGCTTGTTTTTTCTTAGTTCCACCACTATTGTTTGGTTTCTAATAAAAAAAAACTTAAAGACATTTTCTCTTTTTAAGCAATTTTTTATTCGAAAATATTGGCATTCCATTGTTGAAATAGAACGAATAGAGAATTTGCATTGTTCATGATTGATTGGTATTGCATTTCAGAGAAGATCATACATCATAGTTCATATTGTTCCAGAAAACTCTTCTTTCCCTCCTGTAAATAGGATTCATCGAACAAAAAATTTGTATCATTCATTCCTATCTATGCATTGTTGGGTCAGAGTCTCACACAACATCAGTTTCATTTCCGTATCCTTTGAGTAACAACAACCTTTAATAATATTGCGCAATTTTAAAATTTAACTAGTAACTTTTTCTAGGGCTCTTTTACACCAACATTAGCTAGGCTAGAGCTTTGGAATAGGTAGTGAGACACACTCTCCAATGCACAAAACACACAATAGAATCTTGTGGCAAGGAGTGTCAAATTCCATTTGTAGCGTTTTGTCCTGGGAATCCCTTCTCACACAAGGGTCAAACCTGAGGTCGCCTCGAGATTGACAGAGTTACTCACCCTACTTTGTTGATATCGGTGTAGAGATTGCACGTATTATGGGGGTCACTTGAAGGTATACCCACAATGATGAGTGGAAGCCTCTCAAGTTGATTTTGGGCTAGATACCCTTCCCTTGTGTGTGGATCGGACTATCGACTATTCCCCCAGGCATTATTGTTGTTGGTGGTGGAATTAGTAGCCTATATTCTTAGGGTCTTACACAAGGTGACTGTGAAGGGGAAAGTCTTCACAGTACCTGGAATCGACATTGGCCAAACTCACTCGGGCTCCTTGGAGGGCATACCCATGATTATGTGTGGGATCTTCCACTAGGGTGTAAGTCTATTAAGCAGGTCATCAATGTAACTTTTCCACCCTAGCCTAGCCCCTCCTGGTCTCATCGTTGCGACGTTGGATTTCATCACCAACTAGTGACTTCAGAATTAGAAGGTATTGTTTGCTTGGTTTTGCTTCTAAGATTTTTACTAGCACATGTTGTTTGTTCACCCAAGTTGACCATAGAATTTCCTTCATAAGTTTCTAACTCGATCATAATTGACCCTCCACGTCGTTCACGTAGAATGCAAGGCTTGCCCCCAGAAAATCTGGAAGGTTCTCAACCCTTGCCTACCAACTCACTGGAGGGCTCTCCTCAACAGAGTGAAGTCCAAGACGTTTCCACTCCACAAGTGGAAAGAAATAACTCTCTAGAATGGTTCCAAATTACCAATTCTCGAGAGGACTTCCAACTTCATCCCAACTCCGAGAGACGTATTGTGCGAGTGAATTCTTCCGGAGCCTTAGTTGTTTAGTCTTTGGGATCACCAACTAGACCTTTCCTAGGACTTGAGGGTCAAGACCCGTTTTAGACTACTGACATTTTTAGACGGGATCTCTTTGGCTCAGGAGCAGGCATTGATATCACTATCGCACCTGAGCTGCCTGAAACATCTCATCCAGATGTAGTACCTTTTACTACTACTTATTATTTTCCTGGTACAAAGGCTCCGCGAGCTGACCACTTCTTGACTCTCCCTCTACAAATGGTCCATTACATAGATACTATGAGTCCTCACAATAGGATTACCATAGCTAGCCAAGCCCCCATTGGCACACTGCTTTCGCCCAGAGTCACCCCAACATTTCCACCTGGATATCATGTGTTGAATGCTTCTATTCCCACGCCTACGCAAATCACATCCAGAACTCCTGGTGGTCCCACTCCTTCTGGGCACCATCTTCCCAGTTTCATTCCAACACTTCCTCCACCCCCTTTAATAGGACCTCCTCCATCCTCTATCGGAGGCCTTGATCATAGTAGCACCATCTCGTCTTTCACACCTAGTTACCAGATTCTTGTTGGTGCACAATTTCACCAAGGAGGCCAAACTTAACCCCCCTTGCAGGACAAATCCCAATTGGGACACAAGCCCCGATTGGAGGGAAACCCCCATTGACCCCACCCTATGGAAAAAACATACCTCCATCCTTGGCCTAGTATTGGAATCATCTTATACAACAGAATCCTCCACTGACTGGGGGGAAATAGCCTCAAACGAGCTCTGTCATACCCCCTAATACAGGCCAACCCTATCCAAGTATGTCTAATACTATTTGGGGATCAAATTCTTAACCCCACACCCCCATTCAAGGATACAACCCTATGAGTTACTTGGCTCCATACCAACAACTGAATCTGCCCGGATCCTCACATTACATGCAGACTACTTATGGTCCGACTAGTTTGCCGACAAGACTCCCTCCCCAAAGTCACCAGTACCCGCATGTGAATAGATAGTTACCTTTATTAGCTACCCTGGATCTCCCGGATCTGTCGAGGATTTTAAATGATCTAATCTGTCACTCTCCTCAATGGCCCACCATACCTGCCAAACTACCATCTGACATCCCTAAATTCAATGGTAAACCAAGAGAGGACCTAAACAATCATGTAATGACTTTTCACCTTTGGTGCTCATCCAACTCCTTGATGGATGATTCTATTCGTTTACGCCTTTTTCAGTCCACCCTCACGGGTTCCGCCATGAAGTGGTATATAGAATTACCATGAGGTTTCTTCACTGACTTCAACACCCTCGCTATGGATTTCCTCACCCACTATCAGTTACTGATCCGTTATGAAACGGGGACCAAGATTTTGAGTTCTTTCAAACAAACCAAAGCCACTCATATCTCCAATCACATTCATGAGTGGAAACGGAGACAACATCTCATCAAACTCAAACTTCCCAATCAGTTGCTGGCAGAGTGGTTCACTAAATCATTCATGAATGACATCGGTC
This sequence comes from Picea engelmannii, assembly GCA_009831015.1. Lineage (NCBI taxonomy): Eukaryota > Viridiplantae > Streptophyta > Pinopsida > Pinales > Pinaceae > Picea > Picea engelmannii. The sequence goes on from ML807125.1 coordinate 109,111, forward strand.
ATGACATTGCTATGGGTGGAGTTGTCATAGAAGAATAGGCCATTAGTCGTGCTTAATACCTTGATCTTGTTTACTCACAAATAGGTACTCTTTACGACTTACTCCCTAATGCGCCTCATCCTTCTACTTCCTCCACTTCAACTACTCCTGCTGCTTCTCATGCAGTTGACGGTGTGATTGGAACTTTCCATGCCCAACCGCATTCCATCCAAACCTCTAGCAACAACCCCAAACCCATTTCTTCTAATGTTCAAAATGCTCTGTCTCCTACCCTTCCCACCAGCAAAACTTCTGAGGTAAATGTTGTTCAATCAACCCCCACCGGTAAAAAAAAATCCAAAAAGGGAAAGGGTAAGAATAAGGAGAACAAAAATAATTTGCAAGCAGAGAGAACCAAAACACCACCTGTTGATGATAGGGATAAGCACAAACCTCGATACCCTTGTCTTATCTGTGGTGATGATCACTACACTAAGGATTGTCCACGACGAGCCGAGGTTACTAAGTTCCTTCAAGGGACCATGAAACCACCCACTCCGACCATATTGTCACAACCCTTCCCTTCTCAACAACAGGCCCAATTGGTCATTCATGACCAACCTTCCCCCTCCAATACATCCTATGTCTTAATGTGTGCAGGTGATTCAAAGCAGAATGACATCACACTTACCACTCTAGCCAAAGATTATTCTTCCTCCAAAGGGAAGGTTGATGCGATACCTCCTTCGTTGGTCCAAACATCTCCCACGACTCCACCTACCAACGGTCCTATTCATCTTGAACGACCAAGCCTAGACACAGTTCTTCACCCTCCTCCAAAGGGCATCGTTAAGAAATCGGCTTTCAATCCTCATGCCCGTGCTGCCTAGAACTACAGTATTGTTGAAGATCTGGTCCAAGCACCATCCGTGATGTCAGCCCTCAAAGTCCTTCAAAGTTTTCCTATACAATAGAAGGCACTTTTGAAAGCTATTGGTGGAATCGACCCTACGGATATGAATTTAATAATTTTTGACTTGGAAGATCACATTCCAAGGTTACCCCCTCAACTACTCGATGAGGGTGCCTTGACGTGTGTCATGTCTATTACCTGCTGGAAATCCATCGGCTCTCCTCCTTTGACTGAATCCCACAACATGCTCAAAGGATTTAATGGCTTCAATTTTAAGCCTTATGGTGTACTCCCTTCATTGTCGATTACGTTAGAAGGCAAAATGGTCCAAGTTGAAGTGGACGTCTTTGACGCTCCTCTCGATTACAACCTTCTACTTGGCCGTAGCTGGATTGATTCCATGCACGCACTTGTGTCGAATATGTTCTATGTTGTGCATTTCCCACATCAAGGAAAGGTAATTACCATCGACCAATTAGCCTTCTTTAACTCCGATGCACATACCGACAACATATCGTTCATTGCCAAAACGCCCCTGGATATGAGAATGTCGGTGTGGGTCTTCTTAAATACTCCTCGTTAATGGGTACCTTCCCCATCCCACCACCTTATGTTCCACATCTGTCTGTTGCCTTGATCAACATGATCTCCACCTCTATTCATGGAACCCCTACATCTCACGACACATGGATGGTACCCAACCCCGACGATCATCTTCGTTACGACGACGAAATGCCTTTGAGTCCGGTCAAATCTGCTTATCAGGCCATTCAATCAGCAACCCCTTCTACCCCCTCTCTTGGTGATTTATCTCTAGATCCTTTCCGCGTCATTTTTCCCACGGACCAGATGATCATGTCTGTTATGGAAGATTCCCCCTGGGACGATGGATATCATCATTCCATCCTCTTCCTGGAACAACACACCATCAAGGGTTACCAATGGATCTCAACCCCGTTGAACGTTGTCGTCATTTCTACCGTTCCTGAAGTTATGCATGATGTGTTTCACGAAGGGAACTTAAGTGATATCTCACCCACCATCCCCCAGGACATATCCAAAAAACCTGGAATTGTTGTAAATGTGCATATCAAAGATTCATGTTCCCCTGACGAAATTTTCACCTACAGGTCGCTTTTCAAAGAATTTCGTGACATCTTCACCTAGAGCTATGAAAAAATGTCGGTTATTGACCCCAACATTGTGATACATGAGATTAAGACATACCCAGATGCTAAACCTGTCCAGCAACACCTTCGTCCGGTCCACCCACGTAAAGCGGCCGCTATCAAGCTTGAAGTCGAGATACTTCTCAAAGCCGACTTTATTTACCCAGTGGCTCTCACTGATTGGGTTTCCAATCTTGTCCCGATCAACAAGAAACAAGGCACAATCCCCGTGTGCGTGGATAATAGGGATATTAACAAAGCATGTCCTAAAGACAACTTTCCTACCTCCTTCGTCGACCAGATCATCGATGATTGTGCCAGCAATGAAATCTTCTCTCTGATGGATGGTTTCCCTAGATATAATCAAATCAATATGGTTCCCACGGACCAACACAAAACTTCTTTTATTTGTCCTTAGGGCACTTTTGCCTATCAGAAACTTCCTTTCGGTTTAAAAAACGTTGGCGCAACTTTTTAGCACACTATGTCTTACACCTTACATGATATCAAACACATCGTGCAACCATATCTCGATGACTTACCCGCTCATTCCATGCACCGTGTAGATCATCCCATACCCCTTCGAGCCATTTTCCTTTGCTTTCGGTTTTACCATATATGATTGAATCCGCACAAATGTGTTTTCTGCATCGAATTCGACTAACTTCTAGGATTTATTGTTTCACATCAAGGGATCAGGGTAGATCCTTTGAAGGTTGAGGCAATTCTCAATCTCCCTCCTCCTTCTTCGCTTTGCCAGTTACAAAGTTTGCAAGGGAAGGGAAACTTTCTTCGTCATTTCATCCTGAACTATGCCAAGCTAACTCTTGGATTTACGCAACTGCTCAAGAAAGGGTCTGAGTTCATATGGGATACCACTGCCAACAAAGATTTCGAAGCTTTGAAACTGTCTTTGACACGTACCCCACTTCTCTTCCCACCTGATTACATTCGTGATTATTTCCTCTACCTCGCAGCCTCGGACTACACCATCGCTATGGTTCTCGTCCAGGAGGATGATTCTCATGATGAACATGTCATCTATTACTTCATTCGAAGTCTTACGCCTACCGAAACCAAGTATTTACATGCTGAAAAACTGGCCTTGGCAGCCGTCCAAGCAGTTCAACGTTTCTGGCACTATATCCTCTCTCGCAAGACTACGATAATTTATAACTACAACCCTATGAAGCAAATTCTTACATGTCAACTGCTAGGGGGAAAATACTCAAAATCGGTCATGATACTCCAGGAGTTTGACTTGGAATTTGAACGCACTAAGTCCAAGAAATCCTTAGTTTTTGCTGAGTTGATATGCGACTTTCCCTACGCTGAGATGAAAAATGTAGCAGCTAATTCATTACCTGATGAATCCCTTTTCCTGATTAGTTTCGATGATATTTGGTATGGAGATATCATCATATATCTCCAAACCCAGACTCTCTGGCCCAATTTGTCTAGTACTGACCACCGTCGAATATGCTACCAAGCCCATCAGTATATTATCCTCGGTGATACTCTTTATCATCGTGGGATTGACTCTATTTTTCGACGCTGCCTCACGTTTGACGAAGACGAGAAAGCCCTAAATGACTTCCATTCTGGAGCTTGTGGTGGTCATATGTTTGGGTATGCTACTGCCCAGAAGATCTTGTGAGCAAGGTATTTTGGTCTTCTTTATTTAACGATTGTATAATTATTGTCCAAAAATTCCACGCTTGCTAGACCTACAACAATAAAATACGGTCACACCTTTATCCTCTTCATCCCGTGGCCTCCATTGGTCCTTTTGCAAAATGGGGTATCGATTTCATGACATGTCACCCCCACTTGGTCAGGGGGCATGGATACATTATTGTAGCCATAGATTATTTTACGAAATGGGCCGAGGTGATGCCGACATTTGACAACACCAGAAAGACCACAACATTATTCATATTCAATCACATCATAGCTCATTTTGGTGTTCCTCAGGCTATCGTCACTGATCACGGTAGCCACTTTAGAAACTTCATGATGTCTGAAATCACTGAAAAGTTGGGTCTTCACCATGAAAACTCAACACCCTATTACCCACAAGCCAACATCCAAGTCGAAGCAATTAACAAAGTCATTACCATCCTTCGATGAATGATAGGGATTCACAAAATGAGTTGGCACACGATGTTGTTTTCAGTATTGTGGGCTTACCGGAAATCCGTTAAGTCTACTACCGGGTTTACACCATTCCATCTAGTCTATGGTCTAGAAGCCATCCTACCGATTGAATGTGAGATACCCTCCCTAAAACTAGCCGTCGAACTCCTCCCAAACACTTTTGTCGAAGAAGAATGTATGTTGTATCTCATGTGATTAGATGAAACTCGTCACGACGCCACCCTAGTCATAGAAGCCCAGAAGAAACATGTCAAAGCCCAATATGAAAAACATGCCAAGCCTCGCATTTTCTTCGAAGGTGATCTGGTTCTCTTTTACGAACAAGATTGGGATATGCTAAGAGCAGGAAAATTTGAAGTTATGTGGCGAGGTCCTTATATCGTTAGATGAGTTTTGGAGAAAGGATCTTACGAGTTAGTGGACTACGATGGTATCCCTTTGAGTGAACCCAGAAATGGGTTATACTTAAAGAAGTACTATGCCTAAGATCACATGTGCATGAGTGCTTGTATTTTATTGTATCATACTTCTTGTGTGTTACTGTAGTATGCTTTTTTGTTATCTGGTCTCTGCCCTCGACCACTTATGTTACGTTGTGTTTGATTTTTAGATGTTGGAGTCTTCGCTACCCCACATTGGCTTCACTGATGGCTCTAGCCGTAGTACTCATAACCTTGCTTTTGCTGCTTGGGCAATTTACACCCCTACAAACGAACTTATCACTCTACGAGGTGTGTGTCTCGGTCGTGCAACCAACAATATTGCAGAGTATAGCGTCGTCATCGAATTGTTGATTGATGTTATTTCACTCAGTATCCACCACTTGGTTGTATGACTCGATTCACATCTAGTAGTACTACAACTAAGTAATGTCTATGTTATTTGAAGTCCTACTTTACTACGGGTATATTTAAGAATTTGCCTCTTGGAACGCTATTTTGATTATATTGAGTATCAGCACATTCCTAGGTGTTTAAATACATTGACTGATACATTAGCTAACTATGTATTAGATAGACATTTGGGCCATTTATAAACCAATTACATCACATGTATCACACAACACAAGATAAGTCGGTAGAAACCGTATATATGTATATAACGATCAAATTTTTTTACAAAAAGTTTTTGTCCAAGGACCAAAATCTCAAAATGTGAAGCTCATGGCTTCTACAAAATAGCATCATGGGTGACGCTCATGATAACATACAACTGCCTGGGCTACTCTATGAAGCAATCGACTAATAGACTCTGACACGCCTACAGTATGGCGTTGATAACGTCTAGGGATCTTCCCAATAGCCATATCTGGGATGTCAGTGATCAACCCCTCCAAGTTCTACTCCACTGCCTTGTAGTCTTCGACATCCCATTGTGCCATTGGAGCCACCTCTCCTCATCGTTGAATAGGAGACGTTCCTGTAGGTCGATATGGCCCCACATCTGTGTCACCAAAAAGCGATTTTTTGATTAGTTCTTGGAAAAATATGAAAACATTTTATATGATAAAAATTACAAAAAAATTTAAAAAGAACAAAATGTGTACTTCTTACCTAGGTCACCCCACTGAGAATCCTCAGGTAGGGCCAAATACGGATCCCCTCGGAAATCCAACCCAGCGTATGCGTAGTCATCAATCATCAACATCTATGGCCGCAACCAGTCGAAAAATGAATCATTGTACTTGATGATGGGCCCAACTACGTTTCGGGCCATAAGGTTGCACCACCGCAGCATCCTCGGATCCTCTGGGGCCGATAAACCCCAATCAACCTGTAATCTCAGCAATGGGACCCTCTCGAGGAAGAAGGACACCAAAAGTGATCTACACCCAAACTGCTTCAAGTTACCCCTCCTGCACTTCGTCAATTTCCTCTTCATACTGCGGAGAACTGCATCCGACCAATTGAAGACTCATGGCTCTGTGCACTCTATGGTGTATTGAAAGTAGCTCTGGAGAGCCATGTGTGGAGATGCGCTCCTGGCCATGCATGATATAGTGAACAAGATGGTTTGCAGGTTCAAGTTTTGGACCCCCCAAATAACAACCTTGCCCTTGCTTCTTTTTTCCTCAGGAACACAGTACTAGCTACAATACTCACTCATAGGGAGTCTGCCACCTCGGCCACTGGTCAATATAGCATGGTACCCACGCCATGATAAACCTGTAAGGAAATATATATCCTCGATATCTAGGTTCAATGTGTGGACTCCCATGTGAAACAATTGTTGGTCCACATCTGACATATGAACCAGGTATCCCAACAATCTAACTTGGGCCCTCATACCCTGAATCCTGAAGAATTTCAAGAGCCCACAGTCCCGGAGGGAAGCGACTGTACCCAGGTCATTCCTGACAATAGCATTGTCTTCCTCATGTTCTCTTTCTCACCACTCCAGCATTGTGATGATCAAACACCTACACAAGAACCATAAGAGAAGGGTCAACAACTTATTTCAAACATTGGCATAATTTTTATTGAGAAAAAATCAAATTTAAATTTCATTTTTCGGCCCCTGCAGGTGCCCCTTTAGCACAGTGTGAGATTCTCACAGGTGCTCTTAAGGCCACCTACAAGAATCCTATATTCTCATAGGTCCCGCATGGCTAGCCTGCGAGAACGCTTGGGCACAAGTTATGGCCCTAAAATGAACCTAAAACCTTGAAAATTGCCAATAAAAACTAAAACTAAACCATGGAAAAGGCAGAAGATCAAGAGCTTACCTCGTTGGCGGAGACGGTTCACCAAATGGTCGCTTGTGCCTCCTGCGATCAAGCAACGAAATTTGGGGGAAAATGAGGTGTATTGGGCAAAGTTCTTGGAAAACTCACAATGAAAATGGTAAAAGCCCTTTTTACCCATATTTATTCACTTTTTACCATTTTTGTTGATTTTTATATTGTTTTGTCTATAAAACCTAATGCCTAATAGTCCTATGAGTGTGACTTTTTGAAGATATAGAAACTTTGAAGTCCACACAAAAGAGTACGAATGTTTTTTCTTTTTTGTCGCATGTACGACTGCTTTTTAGGGTTTTTAGAAAAACCTCGAGCTTAGTCTTCGTTCGTTCTCACACTCACAAATACATGAGAATGTAACTGAGTATACTTTTCTCATCTTTTCATACTCGTCATGGTCAAATGAAAATGACGAACGCAACAGAGTATCCTTTAATCTCTTTTCACACTCCATAAAAATGAAAAGATGGCTGAGCGACCTTGTTCTGTTCACGCTCGTAAAATTATCCGAACAAAATGTTTGATGGGTGATAGTTTATCACTTTTTCAGTCCTATCGAACTATTTTATGAAAAAGGAACTGAGAGAGTTCTCTTTAAGTGTTTCAGACTCTCAAAACATGAAAAACTTCTGATTTTTCTATCTTTGGACCCGTTAAACAAACATCAAAAGACCTGCAATGGGACTGAACCACTCCTTCTTAGGGTTTGTTAAACATACTCCAAGAGACTCATCCGAAGGATGAGCTTAAATTGACAAGGATATGTTATCCTCTTCAAGCTTGCGTAAAAATAAAGAGGTACTCGCTAGAAATGGTGGGGGAAATTTTGGGAAAAGGATGTGTTTTTGTATTCATATTAATGGCAGTAAGCATCACTCTTGAACATGACACCCCCTATTCATTATTTGAAGTCGGTTTGGGAAATCCATTTGTCTCTCATTCGACTTGCTACAAGGTCATATCCTAAGTCATCTCTAAGTCAGTGTTGCCAAGTCCTTGGTCATGTCATTCATATGTTCAACATAAGTTTATCCAAGTCTTCTATTGAGTCGGCCATCTGCAGTTGTCCATTATTACCATGTCGGCCTTCCCTGTGTCTATTTCAACCTATATTCATACTCTGTTTCATCCTCAAAATCTGTTACTTATTTCGTGTCATTGATGAGGGATACATCAAGGCCCTCCTATGATGAGTCTTGTTCCATCGACTCCAACTCATTATCCAAAAACAAGACTTAGAAATTATCTGGTACCTTGGCACTTGCATGCCTCAATGGTAGGTTTCCTTGCTTTCGACAGTGGCTTTTCATTATTGACCCCTGATCAAGAGGTTCCGTTGAGTGTTCGACCTCAGCTCATTTATTCACATTCGTCGGATTGTATTAGTGTACCTTGGGATTCATTGACATTAATGGTGATTTCCCTCACCCTTGTTAACGGTTTCATCAATGACTGGTAATCAAGTGGTTTCTACCATGTTCAACTTCAACACATGTAATCGCATGGCTAGATTCATACTTTTAGGTGATGGGTTTGAAGACCCTGTGTCTCCTCTTTTTTATCCAGGCTGCGATGGATTATGTATGATTTTCATCATCACATAGATCCACTTTGTATGTCATGTGGCTATGTCATATTAATTTAAGTCTTCTCGCATAGATCCACAGTGTATTCCTGGTGGCTATGCAGTATTTTGTGGCATGGATCCATGGTGTATGATTGGTGGCCATGACCTACATTCATGATGTCATCTGTTTGTGATCTGAGTATGGGAATGCCTACCTCAGAAATGGTATTATATTCTGCAGAAGCTTGGTTGTTTGCAGGTTTCCAATTAGGTGCACTCCTGGTTTCTGACACACACACGCAGTTTACAAAGTATTTCGACTGTCACAGATTTCTGCCTCATACTTTGGGGGGCATTCTGTTACACATGATTTTGGTCACTTGGGTGATGTCTCAATAGTGATGTATTCAAGCTCCCAACAAGGACTTTTTGCCTGAGAAAAGTGGCTCCTGTCATCTTCCAAAAACATACTTTTAAGATGAGTTCATAGGCTGCCTATGTTCTAGGGTGTGAGAATCCTTCATTCTCCTAGGCCACCCACACTTAGGGTGCAAACTTCTCATGGTCTACTCCATATACACGGTCTTGAGGTTTCTAGAAGGGAATATTCTAGAAAATGAGTTGGCATTCGCATGGTTGTCATTCTAATGACTTCTTAGATTTGATGGGATCATCCTCATCCATGTAACCATCTCTCCTTCTCCTATATATTGAAAGGTTTCTCATGGAAAAGGTTAAGCAAGATTGAATGAAGAATTGGTGAAAGAATTGTGTGAAGAACCCTGCTTGGGCAGAAGATTGAAGACTCTATTTGGTCTATCAAGAGGAATTGGATATTCTTCATGAAAGTACAGAGAAAGTGTGTGTGTTGGAACCAAGGGTCACTGAAAGGAATCTTGCGACATCAAGGCGATCATGTTGTATCATCTACTTTCAATTAATATGATACAGCGACATGTCCCTTTCCCATAAATTCACTCTTACTTTATTGTGTAACTCCTTGATCATATGCATAAGTTGGCATTGAATATACTTTTCTATCTTCACTTTGGTTGGTTTGTTTTATCTTGGACTTGACTTCAGGAGAGAACCGGAGTGAAGCGGGAACAACAGAGACCTAAGGAAGCGATATCAAGGTATGTCACTTATTCCTTCTCTTTAGTAGATTCAATGACTACAACTTAGGGAAAGAGTCGTGTCCTATCCTGTCCTATTTTTTTCTAGATCCAAATGGATGTAGGGATATCTATTAGTGTCCGCAACTACCGATTTGTCTGATAACAACTACAATGTCTAAAAGTACAATATCTTGAACCTTTTCCTTATTTACTTGTCCTTCCTTTCTTTAAGTTATTTTCCAAACCTTTCTATATATAACATCTTTCCTTTTCTCTATAGAATTTTCTTCATCTCGTTTTATTGTCAATCTTATGATCTCTGGTACCTGGTCTTTGTTCACTTGTTCTTCCTATTTTATTATCCATACTTTCTTATATTTGATATCAATATTATCTTTCATGGAAGTATCGATCATGCTTCTACAATCACTAGCTATGTGTCCATAGTTATGACATTTGTAACACTCAATGTTATGTGCAACCACATAGGCACGGTCTGCTTGAACATTTCATTTATAATCCCTACAATATGCAACCTTATGTCCAAAGTTAGTACAATAAAAACAATGACCATAAAACAAATTTTCATACCTAGGAGTGAATGATCTTCTTTGTGGCGTCGTCCTTCTGAATTTTTT
>ML807125.1:143618-155922 GCA_009831015.1 Picea engelmannii
TATATATATATATATATATCGGTCAAATGTGTCATCAAAATGTTTACAAAAAATATAGTACATACACAACATCCGTAGGTAGGTAAACCACTTTACCCCTATAGATACAAAATGGGCTCACCAGCCTATATAAATACCAAATACAAACCAAAAATACATCTAGATACACTCATGGTGCCTCTAGAGCACACCACCTGGCCCCTTCTTGGGAGGCGGTACCCCACCAACTATTGGTCCCTCTAGCCCTGGGGGAAACCACCCAGTCATCGCAGCACCTGCTACTGCTACTCTCCGGACCACGGTCCGCCACACCAATGAAACACCCACGCACTTCTCTAGGACTCCCTTGTCCTAGATCCATGACCACATGCCCTCAGGCACTCCTTGTAGCACCGCCTCCAAGTGACGACGAATATCCCCGAACTCTCCCCCAGCCTCTGTCGGAGGAGAATGTAAAGGCCCTACCCTAGGGTCATCAAATCGATGACTCTAGCATGCTCTCTCCCCCTCAGCCAACCTCACACCACCCTCATCCTACCATCGTCTCTCCCCAGCTCGTGGCTCTCTCACTGGCGCCCTGACCAGCTCAACCTCTCGACCGCATGGTCTCACATCTGCACAGACAACAAAAAAATGATAGCATCAGCATGCATCCATACATAAAACTATATATGCTATATTATCTATATATCAAAACATCAAAACAAATACATCCACATACCTCTCCGGTCAAACATCTCGCCAGGGGGAAGCACCATCTATGGGTCCTCCCAGAAGTCTACCCCACTGTACGGGTACTGAAGAATAATCTGTGGCATCTAACGCCACAATAGTGCAATCTCGAGCGTAAAATAGTGCCCCCCCTCCCCACCACCGTGGCGAACCAATATTTCCCCCCACCACCTTAGTCGTGGCTCTTGCACCCTCAACACACCCAAAATCACTCTAGGGCAAAACATCAACACCCTCTCTAAAAACCACGCCACCAAGATATACTCAAAGGTGAACTCCCCTGAGTCTGAAAGCATGACACCTATCAAGTTTCCCTAGCATATTGGCGTGCAACATCACCCGCCAGTGCCCTCTGCATCACCCTCAGCTAACCCCCACTGATATGTTGAGTCATGAGAGACCCGTATACTCTCACCACCATCACTGACACACAACGATGTACAATGGCATCCATCACCCCAATGTTAACCACATAACCTGACATGAATTTCTCCCCTAGATAATACCTCTGGGCTAGGTTAACTAACTGCCCATCCCCAGGTAGCACAGGATCCGCTAGTAATGGGGTTCCCTAAAATGGGAGCCCAGTCAGACAGTATATATCCTTCACCGCCGTGAAGGCCAGCTCCTCACCCCGCACAATGAAGCAATTCTGATCTAGATCCCACATCCTAATTAGGAACTGCAGTAAAAATTATTGGGCCCATATCAGGGGGCACTTAAAGAACTTCAACAGCCCACAAGCTACCAAAGTATCATGAACCGCTAACTCCTCATTGTTCACTGCCTCCCTCAGGCATGACCAATCCCTCTCCCTCCAATGAATCGACATCGTCAAACCTAGTCACCTACATCCACATATATAGTACTCGATAACCAATCATAACCCATAAAAACATCCGAAATCGAAAACATCAAATATTTACACTTTTCATCTTTGCCTCAAAGCCACAATTATTTTTCCCCATAGATGTGTACATATGTGCACCTATTTATCCCACATTCGCGCACTCATGCATGCTTGTCGGAAATACAGGGGCGCACACATGCACCTATGTCACATAAATAGATGCGCCTTAGGGCGCGACTGTTGCTGACATAGTTGCGCACACATGTGCGACTATCTGGAACAAAACCATGCACGCATGCGCATCTGTGATCCGCATAGGCGTGCACCCCATGCACGCCTATTTTCCTCCCTTGAGCGCCCCCATGTGCGGTGTCCAAGATACACCCATGCACTCATGCATGTGAATAATTTGATCGCCCATGCACTAGGGGGCCCACACTCACTAAAACCCCATGTACGACCCCCGTACAACCCTGCCCAAAAAACAAAACCCTAAGTCCTATGCAGGAGGATATGAAAACTAACCTAAAACTCGTGAATCCTGGAACAACTGCCTCGATCGCCCAGAATCTCCAAATATCCTCTCAAATAGCTCGTTCACTCACTAAGACAACAAGTACAAATGAGGTGGCATTGTGGGTCCTATAGCTATATATAGTCCTTTTTGCCAAAATTCTAGACTCAATTCTGGGAGCTCCGAACATCCGTTTTTCGATCTGTCTTCAGCCACGGGACCATAATCCCGTCACCTACACAATCATATTCCCCAGTCCACTTTCCATCCTCCACCCCCGAGGAGCATTTTTTTATCATACCCACACTCAGGTACGCGTGCTCACATTCACTTCTTATTGAATAACTGTTATATGTTCTTTATCTTCAGATATTGTTCACGTCGGATATTCGATTTTCATTTGTGCATGTACTTGGTCATCCTCCATCTGCGCTACCCCCTTAGGTATATCATCGATACTGGCATGCAGTCATTCCCTCTGAATATCATTTGAATCTCTAGTAACACCCTCTGACATTTACCTTTAGGGTCCATATATCCAGCTCTGCAGTACCGTCACCTCCACTGCATTTTGGTGCTATCTCCTGGAAGAACCCTTCCCCACATGAATTGTCCCATTCATAGTCCCCCTTGGCACTTCAACACTCATGCTGTTTTCAACCTCTGGGGATGGGAGTCCCGTTAGTCTTATGCATTCTTTGAGAATCAGCCGCATACTCCTTCTCCTCATTTTTCTAACCTACCCAATGGACTCCCAGGATATCCCATCATGGTTCTCTCTTGAATGCACTTTCGTAGTAGCATTCACCATCCATTTTCTCCACACTCAATTTTTCCATCTGCAGATTGTCCTCCATTTCACTTCCCTAATATAGAAACCCACCTATGGGGCCCCCACCCTCCACCTGTTTCCCAAGAAACTTGCGCCATCATAGACCAAGCCATCTTACACTGGGGCACCCGTTTCTGTATCTACACAATTATCCCAACTTATTTTTTTATTCTTTTGGTAATTGTATAAAGCCTTTGTTTCCATCATTTTACATAGCTTTTTTGTCATCACCTTTGACGACCTTCTTCCTTTTGGCAAAGCAACCCATGTCACCCTTGGTTGGGGCATTCATTATCTTCTACTCCCGTTGATATCATCCATAAACCTCGAGTATCTCAGCATCTCTCTACCCATGATCTCTGAGTTTATCCATTTTGTCATGCCTCTGGCACCATCTAACCCACACCTAGTCATCCTCCTGACACTAGGTCCAATTTTATGGTTGCTGCCACACCCCCTTTATCCCCAAACAAGGGAAGTTTCGAGTATCACCACTCTCTAACTTCGTCCATTTTACTCATCAATTCCTGATCTCATCCAATGGATTTCATTAAGCCCTCCGCTTCTTGGATTCACATCTCCCTTTATATCAACATCAGTACAGTTTCCAAACGAGCGATAGTATCTTGACTCTCATTACCCTCACAATGAGGAGTCTCGGATGGCACATAGAGAACCATCATTGCTTTTTGTTGTCGTTTACCCACACAACATTTGACTTCAACACTTTCTCATGTTGTGGTGGGTCTTACTTTGAGACTATTGTAGTTGTTTTTATATTTGTCAAAGACCTCTGAACATTGTTAGGCCATCAATGCGTGCGAATCATTGACACTTCTTATAGGTGTCATCACTTCTTTTCAGAGTTTGTTCAACATCAGAATTTTCCTCTGCTATTATCAACCCACCCCCAAGGTAAATGCGATCATCTCCACCAACACACAGCTTCAGTTACTATATTACACCTTTTTGAGTTACAAGACACGAGCATGGGGAATGCCCGCCTCGTTTGTACACAGTTTTAGTTTTTACGCCTTGTGAACGGTTTGGGTCCTATAGGTTCCCCTCTCCCTCCAATGGATCGCTCTTGACACTCTCATCATCTCTCTTTCTTACAATGGTACTCTCAGTAGAAGAAACATTGATGTATCTTGGCTATATGTATGCTCCTAACCTCATACATCAGGGGGCATCTGTTATCACTGAAATTTCATCCGCAAATGGTTACAGGAATCCAACATCTTCAAACAACTATTAGTTCACCCATGGACCAAAAATGACCAAAAATGATTTCCAAAAGGCCCAAAACTATACAATCAACAATAAAAACAACATGTGCTAAGACTACACAAGGAGCACGCGCACATGTGTCGTTCAGAAATGCAGGAAAAAATGCACATGCACACGATGCACGACTATAGATGCAAAAAACCGTGCATCCATCAAAACAATGCATTTATGATATTGGTCGGCCTCCCATCCACTTCTAGTTCAGCCTCCAAGTCGATTTGACATCCAAATCTCGACTGAATCCGGCTGGGTGGATGGTCAAAGACCTAAGGGTTCCCTAAATGGCCCCTTGCTCACACTAAAAGCTGGTTAAATAATTCCTCACAGTTATGCTATAAAAAGAGGCCATGGGTGCACTACATTTTCAAGGAATTCATTTGTATTGTTATGTTGCTAATATTCTCTTGGAGGATCCTCTTTCCTCATCAAGAGTGTGCTAGCACCATTTCATTTATCCATTCATATCACCTCTAGATTGAATGTGATTTGGATTCTCTTCACCATTTCATTCTAGTTCCTCATTTGTAAGAAGAGCTCAATATTTGGGGGTCCAAGAGCCCTCCCTTGGAGGAAGAGGGGACCCAAAGTCTCCCTTTCTTTTTGGTGTTTTCTTTCAACTAATACAATCCTTTCCATTGGTGGCATGAGTCTTGTTTGTTTCTTGTTCTAATGTACTTATGCACTATAGTTTAATTGTTGTTATCCTTATTAGTTTAATTATTTGCTTATCTTTTATACTTTACACTTCTAACCCTTTCCTCTACTGTTGTCTTGCCTAGATAACCCAACTGAGCTTGTAAGCACCCCTATTTTTCTCATTAAGGTGACAAAAGAGGTGCAACAACAACTCTAGGGTCTTCTCCGTGAGGCTCAACATATATCAGTTGTACTTGCAGGTTCAACTGAGGTCCTCATCTTTCTTGAAGCTTAACTAACATCACAATACAATATTCTATAACATGTTCAAATGAGATATAGTAGCTGCAGGTAGTACAAGGGTTATGGCAATCCCTTGCGAGGTCTCCTGGTTGTGCGCAGTTATAACAGATTATCTGTCCTTGGCCTCGACCCATTCCTCCTCCTCGTCCTCTTCCTATGAATCCACTGTGAGGATTGAAGTTTCCTCTCCCAGGAGAGTTATACTGCGTAGTGTTTCTTTCTTGTTGTACTTTTCCTTTAATCTTATATATGTCTCTCGACCTTTCATGCATGAGATCATAAGCCCTACAATCCCTATCATCAAGTCCTATGGACTTACAAAATGCACAGTAAAAATTTGTAGGTGTTTGAACATACTTTTGTTGGATTACTGAGAGGGGGGGTGAATCAGTAATAACGTAATTATAATCCTTTTTCTTTAAATGTTATATCAATGTAGAATTATTATCCAATAATGAACAATAAGAAATAAACAATCACACACATACACAGTACACCAGTGTTTTACATGGAAACCCAAATCGGGAGAAAACCAGAGAATGTTTTTACTTATATGTCTTGAAGAATTACATTCATTGGAAGCACCAAATTCCTTTGTTTTCCAACTGCAACTAGAAGGAGCCTCCAACCCCCTAGTTTCTCAGGCTACAACCTGAGGGAAGCTCCAACTCCCCAATTCTCTGGCTACAAGCAGAAGGAGGCTATAACTCACTATGTTCTCTGGCTACAACCGGAAGGTGGCTACAACCACCTTTCCTTGCCCCATCCTGCCACCCTAAAGTAGAAGTATAATGATGGAACCACTGTCACACTATCACTGTGAGATATACCATTGTAAAACTGTACCAATAAATCTAAACCATACATCAACCATGCATCAACCTATACCTCAACCTGTAATCAACCTGTACCATAAACAAGTGCATCAACCATGCATCAACCTGTAATCAACCTGTACAATAAACAATTGCATCCAACCATGTATCAAGTATGTACCGATCATGTGTCAACTACTCATCAATATGTACCAACATCATCAACTATACACCTCATGTATGTGCCAACTCATCAACTACTTGTCTCAACCATTACTCAACATGTACCTCAACCAAAAGCCCTCATCAATTTCATCATCCAAGTCTGATTTGTATCTCTATAATAGACCTGGTGTATATGATCACATTCCTGCAAACCTTCCTTAACGTTAACAACAAGAGACTATCATTTTCATCAAATTTTGCTTTAGTCTCACATGCCTAGTTTTGGATTAGTCAACAACCCTAAATTTAAGTAATCATAACTTTGAACCTGTAATGTATAAATATATGAAACTGATACACAATGTTATTCAGTGTTTTTATGCAATTCCTCCAAGTGTCACTACTTGGAACCTCTCAGAAAATGATTTATAGCAAAAATGGCATACCTTGTTGAATTCTAGCTTATTCTAGAGAGCAACCTTGTAGAGCGTTCCCCACATGAAATATTCGTTTAATTGATCTAAAAATGTTACAAAAAATACTAAAGACTATAACCTAACAAAAACATTTGGTCTCACTTAATTTGGATCTTTTATGAATAAGTTATGACATTTTTACTTGAAACACCTATTTTTGACTAGTTTCAGGACTAGCCACAAACCCTATTTTCCACGAAGTGTAACTCCCAAAATACAACGACCCACAAGATGAATTTTTTACCATATATACTTGGGTATATTTTATCAATGGAATATAATTTTCATGGTTTGAATCATTATAGAAAAAAATTTATAGTGAAAATGGTGAGATGACCTGTAAATAACATACCTTAGAAATCACCATCAAAAGAATTTATCCTTCCTTGCATTTCGGCCTTCTTTTCTTCACCTTCCCTCATAAATTAAGCTTAGATATCCTTGGTTACCTCAGAAACCTATAGATATTCAATATGCTCAAGTTTTATTAAAATAAGAGATCATTGCCTCTTATTTATACTCTCCAAGTAGCTTCCTTAAAAACATCTTCTAGGTCACTTGGCCCACTTTCCTTATTTTAGGGTTAACCCAATTCTAATTTCTCCATTAAATTTATTATTTAAATATTTTTTTTTGTATTCACTTTGAATTATAACACACTCATCACTTCAATTTATTATTTACCTTTTAAAATCTCTTAAACCACTTTGACTACTTTGACCTTTTGGGGTTTCTAGATGACATATGAGGGTCCTCCAACCTCGTAAGGCCATAACTCTCAAACCGTGAGGAGTTATGTGACATTCCACATACCACTAGAAATGGAATGACATGTACTATCCATATAGAATAGTATTACCTTCAAATATAGCAAAAATCATATAGTCATCCATCAAACAAACTTGGGTCCATTACCCAAACTTGGGTTCTCCAACTTCACATGGTCATAACTCTCTAACCATGAGGAGTTATGTGATGGTCTAAATAACATCGGAAATGGAATGACAAGAACTATCCATATGGGATAGTTTCCCTGATAAATTCAATGTACTTCATCTCATTATTACACAATTAAGCATGGGTTCTCTTACTCGGCAAAGCGTCTTCCCGTGAGGGCATTCACCATAAGGGGACCACTTTGAAGTTCATCCATATTTAATTCTTATCAACCATGAAAAAAAAATAATGAGTCATATTTACATCAAACAATATTGGGTCCATTACCCAAACCTTTGTGCTACGGGGCTTTCTTCAAGGGTTGACGTCAATGACAACCAACCTTAATCAACAATCTCCCCCTTTGGCATTGATGACAACACTTTGATGCAATACTGAAATCATATCACTTATTCTCCCCCTGGAACCATGCCTCTGTCCTCTGCATCTGATAAATCTCTCCCCCTTTGTCATTAATGGAAAATGTATCTTTCCATCCAGGGCTGCTCCCCCTGAATGAATTGTCCTCTTATGGTGCTTCCTCGAGTAGATATAAGACATATAAGATAAGAATTCAAAAATAATTCATTTTGGAGTAGTAATAACTCCAAGTCTTTGGCGAAGATATTCAAAGGCTTCCCATGGAAGTGGTTTGGTAAAGATGTCTGACACTTGTTCTTTTGTTCCCACATACTCAACTTTGATGTTCTTTTCTGCAACCTGTTCCTGTAGAAAGTGATACTTGATTGGAATGTGCTTCGTCTTGGAGTGCATCATCGGGTTTTTTGAGATACCGATTGCACTTGTATTATCACAATATATTGGAATGGGCGCATCATACTCAACATGTATATCTGTCAAAGTCTGTTTCATCCAAAGAACCTGTGTACAGCGTGTTGTTGCAATATACTCTCCCTCGGCTGTAGATAGAGATACTGATTATTGTTTCTTGCTTATCCATGATACCAAACACTCACCTAAGTAGAACATTGATCCACCAGTGCTTCGTCGGTCATCAATACAACCTGCCCAATCTACATCTGTGTAGGGAATAAGTGATAGATATTTTCCTTTTGGATACCATAATCCAAACTCTTATGTTCCTTTGAGATATCTGAAGATCCTCTTTACTGCTAATAGATGTGATTCCTTTGGTGTTGCTTGAAATCGTGCCACCTATCCAACTGTCTGCATTACATATGGCCTGGATGATGTCACATATAGTAGGCTACCAATCATTGACTTGTATTTCCTCTGATCAATAGACTTCGAATCATCATCGTTTCTCAACTTACAACTAGTTTGCATGGGAGTGATAACTGGTTTGCAATCTTCCATTATGAACCTCGTTAACATTTTTGTGATATACTTGGTTTGAGAAACAAAAATTCCTTGGTTTCTTTGAAATATTTGAAGTCCCAGAAAGAAGGACAGTTCTCCAAGTAACAACATTTCAAATTCATTCTACATGTCTTTTGCAAATTTATGGCTTAACCTATCATCATCACTACCAAAAATAATATCATCAACATAAACTTCAATTAATAAAATATTACCTTGATTTACCTTGATGTAGAGTTTGTTGTTTGCACTTTCTTTTCTGAACCCTGCCTACTACAAATACTTATCCAGTCTGGAGTACCATGCTCTAGGAGCCTGTTTTAGACCATACAAGGTCTTATTTAATTTACACACATAGTATGTGTTCTCTAACAACTGAAATCCTTTTGGTTGTTCAATGTAGACTTGTTCTTCAAGTTCCCCATTCGAAAAAGATGATTGTATGTCCATCTGATATACTTTAACATTTTTGGAGCATGCATAAGATAAAAGCAAACAGATTGCTTCCATTCTGGCAACTAGGGAAAATGTCTCTTCAAAGTCGATTCCTTCAATATGTGCATATCATTTACATACCAATATAGTTTTGTTCCTTGTAACTTTTCCATATTCATTCAATTTATTCCTGAAAACTCATTTTGTGTCGATCACAGTCTTATTCTTTGGTCTTTGAACCAATTCCCAAGTGTCATTTTTCTCCATTCGATCCAATTCTTCATCCATGGCCTTATTCCAAAATTCATCCTTCCTGGATTCTTCAAAATAGTTTGGTTCAATTGTAGATAAGAGTGTTAGTTGTGTTTGTTCTAGTGAATGGATTTTTCTTCTAGTCTCAACTCCTGCATCTTTGTTTCCAATAATCTGATCTGAAGGATGATTCTTCTGTACTCGTTTGCTAGCTGTCTTTGGAGATACTTGATGAACTTTCTCTTCTGCTTCTATCAGATTCTCTTCATCTTCATCTTTCTCTTATACTTCTTTTTCATATTCTTCTTCGAAAAGTTGTTCCATTTGTTATCACTGAAATTTCGTCCGCACATGGCGACAAGAACTCTGCATCATCAAAACAGGACTGAAGTCATTCATGGCACAGGATTAATTCCACAGCATTGCAAAAGGGTCAAAAACTATACAAAGTGACCAAAAATTGAAGGGCGCTTTATAGAATCTGGGTGTGCGCGCATGTGCGCAGAACAACAATGTACAATACGCGCATGCGCACACGATGCGCAGCTGTTGGGTGAAAAAACCGCGCACCTGCTAAACGACGCATTTATTGAAATTGGTCGGCCTCCCAACCACTAATGGATCAGCTCCCAAGTCGATTTGACACCAAATCCGAGCTCAATCCGCATGGTGGGCTCGTCAAAGACCTAATTGATCCCTAAAGAGCCTCTTTTCACACTCTAAAGAGGTTACATAATCACCCAATGCTGGTCTATAAAAAGCCATGAATAACCATCACTTTCTCAAGGAATTCTATGCATTGTTATGCTGCCAAGATTGTTAAGGACTCATTCTTTGACAAGAACATATAGGCATCATTTCACAAGAGCTATCCACCCCTCTCTTGAGTGGATAAGCTTGGAGTTCTTTCACCCACATTTTCATCTTTTCATTGTAAGGAGAGCAAGCTTGTGAGGGCCTCAAGAGCCTTTCTTTGGAGGAAGAAGGGACCCAAGTCCCCTTTCTTCATTGTGCCTTTGGATTTCATCAATAGATCAGCTTATACATTGGTGATATTGGTCCATTTGTATTTATTTTTCATTTCCTTCATATGCTCATAGTTTTAATTAGTTTTAGTTTAATTCTTGTTTATTGTTTTGTTTTGTTTTCCCTAACCCTTTCCTTTTACAACTATCATGCCTAGCAGAGCCCAACTGGGCATGTAAGCA
Source organism: Picea engelmannii (assembly GCA_009831015.1). Taxonomy (NCBI): domain Eukaryota; kingdom Viridiplantae; phylum Streptophyta; class Pinopsida; order Pinales; family Pinaceae; genus Picea; species Picea engelmannii. The sequence continues at coordinate 154,404 of ML807125.1, forward strand.
CCTTTTATTTGCTCACCTAGTGACGAATTGGGTGCAAATAGATTGGCGACCATACTAGGGAGAAGGTATGAATTCCTCCCTCATTCGGGTTCATTTGGCTTTCCTTTTGATTTCATTAACTTGCAGGTTCACAAACCGGCCTCTGCCGACCTGCTAACCAGTCAATTCACCAGAATATTGGGAGAAATCCATCCGGATTTTTCTTCTCGGTTTTTTGCCACAGGCACGCGATTATTCCACCCCACAGGCGCGCATCGTGCGTGCATGCGCCTTTGCAACGTTTTCCCTCTGCGCGCATGCGCTTTCTCTCTCAATTCAGACAGCGCCTGTGCGCTCTATACGCCTGTGTATGCACTGTGTGGCGCGCATGTGATCTAAATTTGACATTGTAATCTCTTGGATGTGGGGAAAAATCATTTTCCTTCTTAATAATGATGATATGCATGCTCTAAATACTGCACCACTTAGACCCCTCAACTTATAAAGGGGATAGTCAAACATACATAAGAACTTAGGTGGATAAAAATCATTTTCCCTTATTTTCTTTTTGCCATGTGGATGGCTTGCTTTGATTTATAATCTAAGTTGGAAAATCATACTTAATCACATCTAATTCACATTTGGGACTAGAAATTGCAAGTAACAATCTTGAGTATGCTCTTCTCTTGCGCCATCAAGCGATCTTGAGAACCCGAAAAGGATTGCGAAAACGATCTCATCTCCCTTAAACAAAAATTTCAAAACTTTTAGGAGAGGACAAAGGCTCTTTTGAGACCCCTCTTAGTTTCATTTTTCAAACATATCCTAAATTTGTAACGGGCCCATACATGCCCACATGTCACAAAAGTAGGATAGTGTTTGAATTTCTGCTTTCTTAGATCAAAAAACTAGGAGAGTTTAAAAGTTTGTAAAGGACCCACACATGCCCACATGTTCAAATCTAGGATAGTTTCATGATTTTTCTAGATTAAACTCACACATAGGGAGTTAAAGGATAGTAACGGACCACAATGTCCACATGCTAGTCTCCTAGGGCTTTTAAAATTCCGCAAGGTTGTACCAATGACATCTACCTTATTTCGGTAATCAAACTCTTGTAAAGGACCAAGCGATGTCCACATGTTGCAAGGTGACATCTAAATAACTAAAATTTGGTACACTTTTCACTCACACACAAAAGTCACTTTCGCACCCACATAGCCTCATCTCAAAACGTGGTGGTCTAAGTAGGTCTCCTCAAAAGGGATTCTGAAAACACCCCATCTTTTCTTGATTGGACTATCCACTCCCACTTTTAATCAAAACGAGGTTGGTTTTCACCCCCAGCCTCACAAAACAACTTCATCTAAAATATTTCTAACAACTCACTAAGTTGACCTCCACAGGAGGTGCCAAAAGAAAATTTTAGTCTAGGTAGGATTTTGGGGGTAGGCATCCAAATAACCCCCCGTTATCTGGTTCTCACATTTTCAAACATAGAAGTTGACAAATAGGGAACTTCAAATCCTCCAAGTCCAGC
>ML807125.1:158416-171724 GCA_009831015.1 Picea engelmannii
TATAGTACTAGTGAAAGAACGATGCCTTCCTATGTACCCTATGGATCGGTACCACCACAAAATCCATACTTTCCCTTTCCGGGTCCTCCACAACCCATGGCTCCCCCACATCCTCATGCGGGGGTAAACTTTGTTCAACCCTCGGCTGCTCAACAATACCAAAATTTTGAACAGTTGAACACATCCAAACCAACTCACCCTTCGAACAACACCAAAAAGAAAGGAAGGAACAGGAATAACAACAATCCTGGTCAAGGCGGGAATCAACCCCCACAGCATCCACCCACTAGGGGCAACCAGAACCAGGGGGGCAATAACAACAAACGCCAAGGGGGGCAACAACAACAAACGCCAAGGGCGGAATTATGTTAAAACCATCCACCCTTGTGCTATTTATGGTGTGTACGGTCATTACACTCACCATTGCCCCCAGATTGTTGATTTCAAGAGGTTGAAAGACTCTGGGAGCCTTCCCCCCTCCCCAACGCAACCTGCCCCGCAACAGGCACAACAACAATATGCACAACAACCCTCTCCCGCTGTACTGCAAAATCCTATCCCACATCAAGGTGTCATAAACACCCAGCAGGACACGCAGCATCCCCCACCTCAGGTGGGCCAATACCATAATCCCAACAATCTAGTAGAACGAACAATTCTCCTCACCAGTGAGGAAGAAATTATGTTGCAAACACGCAATCGTCAGTATCCTACAACAGCTGAGTCTACTCCCATCTCTACCGAGACAAACCCCACACCGACGGGACCCCCGTTGATGATCCCTCGCCCTTCCGCCGAACCACCATTACGCATCCCTCGCATCCCCTTGCGCAGGAATGTTCATAATCCACAGGCTAGGGAAACACATAACTACAGCTTGGTAGATGACTTAGCGCAATCCCCTGCTGCCATGTCAGTTCTGGAAGTCCTCCAGACTTGTCCAACGTAGCGGAAATCACTACTTTCCGCCTTGGGGGCAGTCGACCCTGCAGATAATTGACTCATCACTTTTGACCTTGATAGCTGCGAACCTCGTCTTCCTGCCACCGTCACTATTCAAATACCAGTAAAAATATGGAACATCACCGTCCATCGGTGTATCATCGATGAAGGGGCATCTACCTGCATCATGTCCAAAACAGTATGGCAGAAACTTGGTTCCCCAGACCTCTTACCCTTCGCCATCACATTGTGAGCTTATGACGGAAGACCATCATCCCCCAAAGGACTCTTCCAAAATTTCCCCGTAGAACTCGGGGGAAAAACCATTCTCATAGACATTGAAGTTATCGACGCTCAAATCGATTAAAATATCTTGTTTGGCCGTACCTACATGTATGCTATGAAGGCAGTGGCCTCATCCGTCTTTCGGACAATCATGTTCCCTCACAATGGAAAGATTGTGACCATTGACCAAGTCTCGCATTACGAGCCTAACCCATTTGCCAATCTCGATAACATCCTTCCTCTCATTCACACTAACAAATATGTATATCCACTCATCAAGATGGGTCCTGGGATTTTCAAAGATCCATCCTTGTTAGGGACGTACCATGGAGCACCACCACTCCTTCCCCCTAGCCAAGTATGCGTCGTTTCCTCTAAAGAAACTCTCCAGGAGGATTCTCGTCCTCCTCAGGAGGCTTCAGTCATTCCTGACGTCTCAACAGTCGCAACACCACTCCCACAGGATCCTCCTGCGCACTCGTCGATCCTTACGGTCCACGAATCCACACCCCCTCAAGGGCCTCATCCCATTTGGGAGACAGTTCCTCTTAAACCTCTTGTACGGCCCCCCGTACCTACCCTGCCCAAAAAATAGAAACCTATTTCTATGCAGGACGATCAGACCACTAACCTGAAACTCGCACGCCGTCGATCGGGTACCTCGTGCTCCCTGAATCACTCAATCTCCTCTGAATCTGCTCGAAAACTCACTGTAGCAGCAGGTACAAATGAGGTGGCAATGTGGGCCCTACAGATATATATAGGCCTTTTGCCAAACTTCCACTCACCATTCCGGGAGCCCACGACGTCCATTTTTCGAACCGTCTTCAGCCACAGGATCAGCGTCCCGCCACCTACATCACAGCTGTCTCTGGGCCGCTTTTCATCCTGATCCCCCGGAGCACCCTTTTTTTTTCATATCATGGCCAGGTACGCACGCGCATTGTCACATTTATCCAATACATGTTCATGTTTTTTATTCTTTTCACATATTGTTCACTTTGGGTATTTGGTTGTTCTATGTGCAGGTACTTGATCATCACCTCTTCACATCATTCCTTCAGGTATATACTCAGCACTGGCATGTAGTCTCTCCCGCTATATTGCATTTACATTTCCAGTCACACCCTCTGATATTGGCCTCTAGGATACCCATTCCCGACTCTGCAGTACTCACACCTCCCTTTGCATCTTCAGTACTGTAACCCGGTAGCATTCTCACCCACATGAGTTGTCCCATTTATAGCACCTTTTGGCACTTTTGACACTCATGCTGTTCTTCATTACCCTTTACGGATGGGAGTCCTGATAGTCTTTCATCATGTTGCAGATCAACCACATATTTCTTCTCCTCATTTTGCTAGCTTCCCATACGGACTCCCAGATCATCATTTTATGGTTATGTTCTTTTTACCTGCACCTTCGCAGGATCGCGAACCCACCATTTCATCCACCATCAGTTTGCCCATCTGCAAACTTATCTTCATTTCACCTACCTCATACAGAAACTCGCCAATGGGGGGCCCACCCTTCATCAGTTTTCCAAGAAATTTTTGCCCTCCCTGGGACACTCATTTCACACTGGGGCACTCGTTTCTGTATTTGTACATTTTTCCAAAATTATTCATTATTTATTGTACAAACGCCTTTATTTCCAATCATTACATTTTCTTTTGTCGTCACCGTTGGCAACTTGCTTTCTCTTTTGGCCACACGCAACCCATGTCACCCTTGGTTGGAGCATTACTTATCATCTACCCTCGCCGGCATCGTCCATATATTCAGAGTACTTCACAGGTCACTTACCTCTACCCTCTGAATTTGTTCACCTTGTCCCGCCTCTGGCACAACTTATCCTCGGTCTTGGCGTCCCCCTGACACTCGACCTGGTCAACACAGTTGTGGCCATTGTTTATTTCATACATCCTCCAACCAAGGGTAGTCTTGAGTCTTCCCACTTCTTGACTTTGTCCATGTACCTCTGCCACTTCCTCACCTTAGTAGATTCCACGGATCCCTTTGCCTCTGGGAGTTGCATCCCCCTTTTGTCGACATCAACACAATTTTCCAGAAGGGCGACAGTATCTTGATTCTCATTTTCTATTCAATGAGAGATCTCGGACGGCACAGGGGGAAACACCATTGCCCCCTGCTGTCGTTGGCCCCCATAACATTCGACGTCAACAATTTCTCATGTTACGGTGGGTCTTACTTTGCGACTATTGCAGTTATTATTATCATCATTCGCCGAAGACCTCTGAATTTGGCAGGGCTATCACTGCCCGCATCATCGTCGCTGCTCGTGACTGCGACCATTGCCTATCGTTCAGAGTATGTTCCTTTGAAAAATTGTCTTCTGCCTTTATCATTACCGCCCCCAAGGGCGCTGCAGTTGTCTACACCAACATTTCCGTCATCTTTTTTCAGAGTTACATAACACGAGCATGGGGCATGCCCGCCTCGTTTGCACACAATTGTATATTGTTACGCACCTTCTGGAAGATCGGGTTCTACAGGTTCCTTTCTTCTCCAAAGGATCACTCTACACGGTCCCACTCTTTCTCTCACTTACAACACCATTCTCAGTAAAAGAAACATTGATGAATTTCGGCTATACGTATGCTCCTAACCTCATCCATCAGGGGGCATCTGTTATCACTGAAATTTCGTCCGCACATGGCGACAAGAACTTCGCATCGTCAAAAAAGGACTGAAGTCATTCATGGAACAGGATTAATTCCACAACATTGCAAAAGGGTCAAAAACTATACAAAGTGACCAAAAATTGAAGGGCGCTTTATAGAATCTGGGTGCGCGCGCATGTGCACGGAACAACAACGTACAATACGCACATGCGCGCACGATGCGCAGCTGTTGGGCGAAAAAACCGTGCACCTGCTAAACGACGCATTTATTGAAATTGGTCGGCCTCCCAACCACTAATGGATCAGCTCCCAAGTCGATTTGACACCAAATCCGAGCTCAATCCACATGGTGGGTTGGTCAAAGACCTAATTGAGCCCTAAAGAGCCTCTTTTCACACTCTAAAGAGGTTACAGAATCACCCAATGCTAGGCTATAAAAAGCCATGAATAACCATCACTTTCTCAAGGAATTCTATGCATTGTTATGCTGCCAAGATTGTTAAGGACTTATTCTTTGACAAGAACACATAGGCATCATTTCACAAGAGCTATCCACCCCTCTCTTGAGTGGATAAGCTTGGAGTTCTTTCACCCACATTTTCATCTTTTCATTGTAAGGAGAGCAAGCTTGTGAGGGCCTCAAGAGCCTTCCTTTGGAGGAAGAAGGGACCCAAGTCCCCTTTCTTCATTGTGCCTTTGGATTTCATCAATAGATCAGCTTATACATTGGTGATATTGGTCCATTTGTATTTATTTTTCATTTCCTTCATATCCTCATAGTTTTAATTAGTTTTAGTTTAATTCTTGTTTATTGTTTTGTTTTGTTTTCCCTAACCCTTTCCTTTTACAGTTGTCATTCCTAGCAGAGCCCAACTGGGCATGTAAGAACCTTTTATTTGCTCACCTAGTGACGAATTGGGTGCAAACACCATTGATTTTTTTTCTTCTTCCTTTGATTATGGTCTGTTTGTTTCATCAATTGTTGCATTGATGCTTTCCACAACTTTTTTTAATCTTAGATTGTAACACTTGTATTCTTTCCTTGTACTTGAGTAACCAACAAGTATTCCTTTGTCCACATGAGAGTCAAAATTTCCCATTCTGCCATCTTCTCTTTTGATGTAGCATTTGCTTCCAAAAACTCTAAAGTGCTTCACATTTGCTGGTCTTCCTTTCCACAGATCGTAGGGAGTTTTGTCAGTGTTGTTTCTAAGAATTACTTTGTTTTGAATGTGAGTTGTTGTATTCTTTTCTTGTGTCCAAAAAATATTTGTCAACTTTGAATCCATTATCATTTTTCAAGCCATTTCTTGTACTGTCCTGTTCTTTCTTTCAACAACTCCATTCTGTTGAGGTGTCTGAGCGACAAAGAATTTCCTTTTTATTCAATGATTGTTTCAATAGTCCATAAATTCCTTTTTGGTGAATTATCCTCCATTATCCGATATTAAGCATTTGATTCTTGAATCCATCTCATTTTCAACAATTTCCTTGTAGATCTTGAAATTTTCAAAAGCTTCTGACTTGTTCTTGAGAAAGAAAACTGCATTCATTCTTGTATAATCATCAACTAATAACATAAAGTATCTCTCACCTTTTAAGACTTTTGTTGTATTTGGTCCAACTAGATCAGTATGCACAATTTTCAGTGGTTTTATTGTTGAATATTCCTTTAATTTGAACCTGGTCTTTGTTTGCTTTCCTTGTTGGAAATGCTTGCATAAAGTGTTGGTTGGTTTCGTGATCTAGGGAATTTCTCTGACTGCTTCTATTTTGCTGACTTTGACAAGGTTATCAAAATGCATGTGACCCATTCTTCTATGCCATAGCCAACTTTGATCTTCCTTTCCTAGACAACACTTTTCATTTCCAATTTCTCTTAACACATATATGTTGGTTGTTCTTGCAGATGTAGAGACCAATTTCCCTAATACTTCTTTTCTTATATCACACTTTTGTGAATCGAAAGTAAATTTATGACCTTGGTCACACATTTGACTCACACTTAAAAGATTATGTTTCATATCTTCTACTAGTAGAACATTTTATTCCTTTTCATTCTTGTTCCCAATTCAAACTGTGCCTTTTCCAATGATTTTGGATGAATCATCATTTTCGAAGGAGACCGATCCATCTCTTTCCTTTCATAATGTAAGAAACTTGTCTATATCACCTGTCATGTGTTTTGAACATCCACTGTCAACATACCAACCATGTTTCTTCTGTTTAGTTTGTAGAGTGACCGTGCATTCTTCATTTCTATACTGATCTTGCTTTCTTATCCATGTTGTTTTCTGAGGTTCTTGTTTGTGACACTGTTGAGGTTCTTTAGGAAGGACTGTCATTCTACAATTTTTGGCCATGTGTCCAAAATTGTTACATTCGTAACATTCCCCTTCAGTGCTCAAAGATTCAAACCTGTTGTAACTTCTTCTCCGTGTTTCACTAGGTCTTCTTGAATAACCCCTTTGTGTATGGCTCTCAAAGTAGTTATTGTTCCTATTGTTAGCTCTGCAATTTATAAATTTATGTCCAAAATTATTACATGCATAACATAAACCAAAAAATATAGTTTGATACCTGGTAGTTGAATATCTTCTGAAAGGAGGTGATCTTATGAATCCTTCTTCTTCTTGAGGCATATCTATCTATTGTTCATTCTGAAATATGAATCTTCTCGGTGGAGGAGTGTCCCTATAATATTCCTTATATATATTTTTATCCCCTTTGATTGTTTATGCATAGCGTTTTGGATTTTTTTCTTGCTCTATTGTTTTGGAGCTTGATCTCTTTTCTATCTGATTGTATCCAAGTCCAGACTTGTCAAGATGATATTTTTTACCGCTGATAATGTCATCCAGAACTTTTGAGCTATTCTACATATTTTTCTTTTGAATATCCTTTCTTAGTGTGACAATCTCTACTTCCAGGTTTCCAATGATCCCATCCTTTCCTTCTAGCTATTCTTTGAGTGCTTCTTAAATTCTTTTATCTTCTTCTATTTGAACCTTCAATTTTGTGATCATTTGTTCTAGTTCTTGAGTGTCTTTTTTCTTATCTAGTTCTGCTTGTAGTTTCTTGTTTTTCTTCTTTTCTCTTCTGATAACTTCTATGGCACTCATTAATTCTTCTCGGAATTCAAATTYTGCCTCTTCAATTTCTTCTTCATATGATTCTTCATATTCTTMTTCGGAGTCTTCTTTATCAAATTCTTCTACKWCCATGAATAGAACTCTCCCTGTTTSACTGTCACTGACTTCATCTTCATCTGATGATGAGATGTCTTCTTTGGTGCAAAAGCTTTTATTCAAAACTTTCTTTGTAGTTCTTTTACCTTTATATGTTTGTCTTMCTTTTGAGTAACCTYCATCATTTCTCTTTTTCTTATGAGGACATTTTTTAGMAAAATAACCAATACCATCACAATTAAAACAAATTAAAGGAAGMTTACCTCTATACCTACYGTTAGTTCCCTTATTCAGTCTTTTGATGAAGTTGGCCACTTCTTCATCATCTTCTGAGACGTCATTGTTGCTGCTATATTCTTCTTGTTCCTTTTTMTTTTTCTTTGATCTTTTGGATGCTTTGAAYGTTGCTTCTTTTACATATGGATTTTCCTRTTCAGTTCTCATCTCATATGCTATGAAGATTCCATGCAGTTCTTCCATKCTTATTGAKTTTAGATCCGATAWTTCTTCTAGTGCTGATATCTTAGGGTTGAATCTCATAGGAAGAGATATTAGTACCTTTTGAACAATTACAGATTCTTCGATTTCTTSTCCCAATCCTATGATTGTATTCATCGTTTCATCTACTTGTAAGAAGTAGGTTGTGATATCTTCATCTTCCTTCATTTTTAGTTGTTGGAACTGACCTYTRTAAGTTTGAAGCTTTGCTTCTTTGAMTTTTGAATCTCCTTCATAAATATTTYRAAGCTTGTMCCAAATCTATTTAGCAAATTTACAATGTGYAACTTTGGTGAATACYGTATCACTGAGACCATTCAAAAGTGCATTTTTGGCTTTGGAATTATTCTCACYGAGTTTCACTGCTTTGTCATTTGTTGGTGGAAGTGYTGGTGTTGTGTATCCATCTATGATGGATTGCCAAAATTKAAATCCCTATGCCTGTATATATGTCTTCATCCTTATGCTCCAAAAAWCATACTTTTGTCCATCAAACTGTGGTATTCCATTTTTATACGAGTTGGTACTCTCCATGATCTACCTTTCAGTGGTTAAACTGATTTCTGAAGGAACCTGCTCNGATACCAATTGTTGGATTACTGAGAGGGGGGGTGAATCAATAATAGTGTAATTATAATCCTTTTTCTTCAAATTTTATATAAATGTAGAATTATTATCCAATAATGAGCAGTAAGAAATAAACAATCACACACATACACAATACACCAATGTTTTACGTGGAAACCGAAATCGAGAGAAAACCACAGAATGCATTTTCTTATATGTCTTGAAGAATTACATTCATTGGAAGCACCAACTTCCTTTGTTTTCCAACTGCAACTAGAACGAGGCTCCAACCCCCTAGTTTCTCAAGCTACAACCTGAGGGAAGATCCAACTCCCCAATTCTTTGGCTACAACCAGAAGGAGGCTACAACCCCCTATGTTCTCCGGCTACAACCGAAAGGTGGCGACAACCACCTATCCTTGCCCCGTCCTGCCAGCCTAAAGTAGAAGTAGAATGTTGGAACCACTGTCACACTATCACTGTGAGATATACCATTGTAAACCTATACCAATAAATCTGAACCATACATCAACCTGTACCTCAACCTGTAATCAACCTGTACCATAAACAAGTGCATCAACCATGCACCAACCTGTACCAAACAACTTGTAATCAACCTGTACCATAAACAAGTGCATCCAACCATGTACCAAGTATGTACCAATCATGTGTCAACTACTCATCAACTATGACTCATCAATATGTACCAACATAATCAACTGTACACCTCATGTATGTGCCAACTCATCAACTACTTGTCTCAACCATGTACTCAACATGTACCTCAACCAAAATCCCTCATCAATTTCATAATCCAAATTTGATTTGTAGCTCTGTAATAGACCTGGTGTATATGATCACATTCCTGCAAACCTTCCTTAACTTTAACAACAAGAGGCTAGAATTTTCATCAAACATTTCTTTAGTCTCACATGCCTAGTTTTGGATTAGTCAACAACCCTAACTTTAAGTAATCATAACTTTGAACCTGTAATGTATAAATATCTAAAAATGATACAAAATGTTCTTCAGTGTTTTTTATGCAATTCCTCCAGGTGTCACTGCTTGGAACCTCTCAAAAAAGGAGTTATAGAAAAATTGGTATACCTTGTTGAATTCTAGATTATTCTAGAGAGCGACCTTGTAGAGCGTGCCCTGTATGCAATATTCGTTGCATTAATCTAAAACTGTTACACAAAATACTACAGACTGTATCATCACAGAGAATGAAAGTGTTCTCTAGCGCAACATGGCCCGACATGGATGGTCGGGGATGTTACAAATGGTTTCGGAGCTAAGTAAAGCGTCTAAGTAGTGGCATGGCCCAACCCGTTGGTGGTCGAGGATGTTACAAAATGGTATCAAAGCCTCAGTTTTCAACACTGATCTTGGATGGGCCGAGAAATTTAAGTTGAAGCAAAATTTCACAGAGGAATTACTTCAAAGTGGCCAAATTTCGAATTATGGAACGTCCATGGTAAAAAGTAACCGCAATTGTGCGGAATCGGGAAAAAGCCCCAATTTCTGTTGTTAAATTCATGGGAAAATTGAGAAATTCGGCCATGTGGTGAGATATTATCGATTTAATATATGTTCTAGCAAATTCAGACCTGGAATTGGTCGAATTTGAAGTCACAAGGAAGCCATGTTAGTTGGAGCGAGCTTTGTAATTAAAATTCCCAATTCGTGAATTGATTTTGGGTGATTTCGTTCCACAAATGTCAACCCACAACGATTTGTTGTTGCAGAGGTTGAATTGGTATTATTGGGGTGAAATTGAATGAATTTCATAGTTGCATAATGTCTATGGTAATTGGGGAAAAAGTTAGGAAAAATCCCCAATTTCTGCAGCGAAATTCACGAGGATTTGATGCGCATAAAGGTGAATGTGCACAGGTGGGTGCACTAAAAATGCATGATGCGCAGTGAAAAGCTTGTGATAGGTAAAATTTGGCACTGCGCGGAAAGATATTGGCATGCTAGTGCATGTGCTAAATTTCGGTGCCGCTCGAAAAAATGTTAGTGTGCAGGTGTGCGCGCTAAATTTTGGTGCCGCACAGAAAATAGTGGTTTTCTGGTGCATGCGCTAAATTTTGGCGTCGCACGGAAAAATGTTGTTGTGCGGGTGCGCACACTAAATTTGGCATTGCGCAGTGTGCATACGCATAAGAAGTGTGCGCGGTGTGGACATTCATAATAATGGCGCATGTGGTGTGCGCAGTATTGGCATAGTGCAGTGGAGTTTGGTATCTACGCACGCAATGTGGGTATATGTTGTCACGCGACAGCTTAGTTAGTGGTGCACGCATATTTTTAATGCACGGTGGAGACATAATAAACTTTGGCATGGTGCAGCATATCGAGTGAAATTTGTGTGGGATATCTGTGTGTGGTGGATATTTGCGTGCAGTACAAAACCTGCGCACGATGGATATTGGCGTACGACACGAAAGTAGTGCACGCGAGTTATGTGGGCACGACAAATAAGTGATACACAATGGTTTTAAAGTGTGCAAAGCACGATTTACCTTGTGTTGTTTTTTTGCATGGTGAATATGGGTTCACAGGTTGATATATGTGTGCGCGAATTTGTTTGAAGGGAAAATAACAACAGAAAACCAATGATTTTTTGCGATGTTTTATATCATTTGAACGTCATCTTTTTACAACGCGTTTTTGAAGGCCTTAAGAGATTTTTGAGCAACTCAAAAACCACGAGACATAGATGTACCAAAGGTACACCCTGTCTCTGCAGCTCAAATAAAAGAGCTCAGAGAGAGATTTCTAATGGTGTAAATTGTTCATCAAACGAAGCTTTTATGAGAAAGTTATAGCACAAACAATGGAGGGTAAATTTTAAGACCCATCTAACGTCAAAGAGCCATAACTCTCTGCTCCAGAATCAGATTGAGGCACATGAGTAGTAAATGGAAATATATTGAACCATATAAGACATTCCAAGAGCTGAATTAAATTTTTGGGCATGTTAAAAGTGTTTAATATGGAAAATAAGGTACTTGTAGCATATCAATTACAATATGGTATTTTGGCCTAGAACTTCAGCGGGATGTAACTAGCATCCTAGAACCCAGAATGAGGTGAAAATTGGATAGAGTGTCCATAAGATTTATATTAAGAAACCCAATTGAGCTCCCATGAAAATTCCAAAGGAGTAGGTGCAAAAATTCATATTACAGCGTAGAGTTGCGCAAGTTGAAGAATGAACAAAAAAGTTATTGGGTAATTTTCAATTAGCGATAACTTTATGCTCAAGACTCAGAATTGAGCATGGGAGTAGGAGTTGGAAAGGTCTTGAACAGTGGAATCTAAATATCCAACCAAAAAATTTATCAAGGAATTCAAATTTCCAGGAAATCAAAAGAAATAATTCTGATATGTATTATTGAACCAGAATGGTTCATATTTTCATAAAATTGTTGAGTCAGTTAACTTGACAAAGTTTAGTTAAAATTAAGTAGAGGTACTAAGGGAAAGAGTGCTATGACAAAATATTCAGAAGATGATCAAAATACAAGACTACAAAAGGTTAAGGTATGAATATTGGCGCAACCATAAAGTCTTTGGAAGCGACTACAGGAATTCCTCTCATGTTAGTCAAGTATTCAATGGAAACTGGGTAGAGGAATAGATCATGTAGTGAATGAATTACTGAACACTCCCAAAGAAATCAATATACAAATTAAGAAATGCATGGGAGTAAGATATATTATAAAAGGAATTGACTATCATAATGATAGTAATCAAATAAAGAAATAGGCTTAATGGATATTTGGATAAAGAGTGCATCATATCCAAGAATTAGCTATGAAATTAGAATAATGTTTCCCTTATGGTTATCAGAGTACACAGTGGAAGCATTGTATGAAGAGCATCAATATGGCATGATAAAATTGGATTTTGCAAGGTAGGCTGAAATTAGATTGGTCAAGACAGGGGAAAGTAATACCCGTCAAGCAAATCCAAGTGTTGAAATGATCAGATAAGGAAGGGATAAATCAAGTACCTCAAGAAGGAAGTTGATGTTAATTGTCCAAGGTTACTCAGAAAATACGACTGGAAATATAATTGGGTCATGTAGGAGTTGGATCAGAGGGATCCGAATAATAGTGGGATGTTGAAAATTAATATCAACATAATATGTAGTTGCAAGTCCATGAACATCCTAGAATAATGGAAGAACAATTCATGGGGTAGATATAAAGAAAATGGGAATGCATGAAAACACTCCAAGAGGGAAAGAAAGAATAGTAGTAGAGATTATTGATGCATTCCAAAAGTATTGAAGATATTTCCACAATAACATGAAGATGTCAAAGCCAAGAAAGACTTAAAGGTGAAATGAATCTCTTTAGGGAGTAAGTAAAGAACCATGAGGAAGAAAATGGTTCTATGCATGGTTTTGAATGCAAAAGAGATGGTGCCTGAGAAGAATCCATCTCAAATGGCATGGAGCCGTGAGTGACATTCCCAAGGGGTGAAGGTACCACTTGAAACTATGTTGGTAAGTTAAAATTTGTATTAAGTGATTCTAATTAATTCTATGTAGCTAGGGAAGGAGGCATATGTCCATCCTTACAACATGCTAAGAGAATTGGCTATGAAATCCAAGTTTGAGGATAGTTGGCAAGGAGTGGAGAAGAATGCGATAAAACTAAAATACTAAATTATTCAGTCAAGTAAGAGCTGGAATAGTTCATTTCGAAAAATAAATGGATGTTGAAGATCCATAGTATATAAGACATCAAGATTGGAATTATAATTCATCCAAGTATGAGTTGGGATAGATGGATCCAGGACGTAAAAAAAAGTTTAAGGTTAATATCAGTTTAGTATTTGGATGGAAATAAAAGGCAGCCAAGAGTGTTTTGGCTAGAAAGTGCTCGGATCAGAAATAATCATGCACAGTGGTTACAATGAAGAGCACTTAAAGGATCAGGAATTCAGAAGAATGGAAGAATTCTGGGATAAACAAGGAAACACGATATAGGAAGAAAGAAGTTGCTACAATTATTGTAGCAACAAGTATTTTATGGCTGGTTGGGACAACCATAAAATGAGAATGCTTGCATGTTTGCAAATGTTGCTACATATGGAAGAAAGTAGCAGAAGGATGGAATGTTGATTATAAGGCTGATAAAGAAGCATGAGAACTTCTACTGTCA
>ML807125.1:178081-191080 GCA_009831015.1 Picea engelmannii
AGTGACTCAAAACTTTTAAACCATGTGAAAACTAGCCTTAAGAAGAAATTTGAAATGACAGACTTAGGCTTTTTGCACTATTTCCTTGGCCTCCAAGTTTTGCAAACCAATGAAGGAATTTTTCTTTCCCAGTCTAAGTATGCATGTGACCTTCTTCGTCGCTTTCACATTGATGATTATAAACCAACCCCTTCTCCCTTCTAGTCTGGAGTCAATCTTTTTGCCACCTGTACTTCTCTTGAAGTTGATGCCACCCTGTACCATCAGTTAGTTAGTAGCCTCTTATACTTGACTCATACCCATCCTGATATTTCCTTTGTTGTTGTTCTTGTTGCCTGATATATGAAAACACCCTATGAAAGGCATTGGAAAGCAGCTAAAAGGATACTTCGCTATGTTCGTGGTACAATTCAGTTCGAGATACATTACAGTTCAGGGGGACTCCTTTATTGGTTGGTTTCACTGATTCAGATTGTGTCGGTGACCCTGATGATCGGAAGTCTACTGCAGGTTATGTTTTCAGCCTTGGTTGAGGACCTGCCACTTGGGCTTGTAAGAAATAACAAGTTATTTCATGTTCTTCAACAGAAGCAGAGTACTGAGAAGCGGTAAATGCAAGTCAGGAATCCCTGTGGCTTCAATAGATCCTTTAAGAGTTTGGATTCCAGCACCAACATCCGACCATCCTTTGGTGTGACAATCAGACTGCCATAAAGCTCACCAAAGACCTAGTTCAACATCAGCATAGCAAACACATTGAGATACACATGCACTTCATTAGAAAGCTCATTCATGATCAAGTTATTGAACTTCTCTTTTTCCCTACAGAAGATCAAGTGGCAGACATTTTCACAAAGTCGCTTACAAAAGAGAATTTTTCCAAACTTCGATCTATGTTAGGAGTTCAGGAAGTTTTCATTAAGGGGGGATAGTCTCTAATGCCTCCTTCCTTTTCCTATTGTGTCACTATTATAAATCCTTCAATCCTATCCCAAGTTGTTCTTAAGGGGGGATGTTAAGATATTTAGACACTTAGGATTTAGTAAGATCTACTTGGTCTATTGTGTCGTTAGGTAAAAGTGTGTTTTCTAGTGTGTTTCTTTAGTATGCATTAGTATGCATTTGTAGTTAGGAAATCCGACGGTCAGGATATGTTCCCGACATAGAGTGATCCGACGGTTCATACTCTCCTCGATATTAACAACCATTGATCTATGGATAAACACCCGATTGGTCCATGATCTCTATTTAAATAGCATGGAGGGTCATTTGTCGATGATCGATTGTGAGAAACTCTCTTGTAAAATCTCTCTGTAATCTTTTTCTTTGCATTAATAAACTGCTCCAAGTGGTTGCGTTGGCTGGGGTCGTGGATGTTTCCTCGTAGGGGTTTTACCACTTGAAAACATTGGTGTGTTGATCTTTGATATGGTTATGTGAGTGGTTACTGAAGGTGTTCGTCCTCTGTTGGAATACCTATGTTGTCGAACATAAAATCCACTAGTCGGGGAAAGGGTGGGGGCCAAAAGTTAAGGAAAAGGGATAATCTAGGGAGCTTAAGCCAAAAATGAATATTATATTAATATTTATTAAAGTATAAAGTATGGATAATTATGTTATCCTAAGTTCTAAAGTTGGGGATAAGTGGGCCAAAGTAGCTCCCAACATGACAAGTGTCAAGTTGGGGACATGCATACATATTGTGGGGACTTAGTTCATTTCCATCAATTATTCCATCATTCTTTCTATTATGCATTCATCCATGCGGCCATATGAGAAGCGGGTTGTCAGACCCATGGGATATTGAAGAAGTGGGTTGTCATGCCCGTGAGAAATTCTCTGAGTGAGAGAATTTCTAGGAATTGATTTCATGAAGGTGCTAAACTACAGTTGCAGGGCTTTGAGACTTCCTATCCAGCCTGTTGTTGAAGCCCTGGAAGGGAAGTGAGGCAGCCGAGGGATTATTGAGTAAATAAGGGGAACACTTCCTTGGGTGGGAAAGGCATGTGGGGAATGAGAGACTGTAGGTTGTTAGTTTGAGTAGGAACCTGTGATGGAGTCTTTCCTGTTTCCATGAGCCATTAGCCTGGTTAGGAACCCTTTACCCGAGTGGACTTTCGTCCCATCTCGGGGGTGACTCACTATTGAGAGTGATGAATAGTGTGGTCTAAGGCTGGGAGGTTTGTGGAAGGTTTGCACGTAGTTGGTGACATTCTTACCAAGATAAGTGTCAATTGTGTGATAAATTTACATGCTACATTGTTATTTATGTGCATATTCCTATGGGTTATCATATGTGTGATTATAACTTTGTTTATTTTTATGTGTATTGCCTATATATGTTGCATGTATATGTTTACTGCTATTTCAGTGTGAATCTATGCATTTACATAACATATTTGTTTGTTCACATTTTATATTTAAGCTTTCACAAGAGTTCTGTGCGTGGATATGTTTTAATCGCATGCAGATAGAAGATTGTATGTGGCATAGCTCAGTTTGGATGTTGAGTATGTTACAGTATGTTCCTCACATAGAACGAAAGTGTTCTCTGGCGCAGAGTGGCCCGAAATGGATGGTTGGGGATGTTACAAATGGTTTCAGAGCTAAGTAAAGCATCTGAGTAGTGGCATGGCCTGACCTGTTGGTGGTCAGGGATGTTACAGTTGTGATGTGGTTTGTGTTGGTTGATGGAGTGAGAAACACTCTTATGATTCAATACTGATATGATTTTTGTAGTATATCAGTTTCTTATACATGATTGAGTAGCATTCATATTGTATGGTTGAGAAGCATGAGTAAGTTGTTGGAGAGATTGGATGTGTTGTGATTGGTTACGGATCAGATCAGATAGTGAAAGACAGAAGACAATGTGATTGAAGGTTGCAGAGAATCTGAGTGTGTGATGAAAATAAAACCCTAATGGCTCAGAAGTTATATGCAGGTTGTAGTACATAATGGTCGCATATATACGTGAGCTGTAATACTGGTAGGGTGCATACATACGCGTTCTGCACTACCGATAGGTCACGTACTTGTTTACAGATTGCTATATGTCAAGGATTGTTGCCCCATCTCAGTTGATGTTGAGGGTGTAAGTTGAGCCTTGCATTATAGAGTTGGTTCTCTTGTAGAGTTGTTCTCTATTCAGTTGTTGTTGATAAACCCAAGGATTTTAGTCCGTAATAAAAATAAAATTGTACATACATCTTGTGTTCTTTTTGTTCCTTGCGGTGATGATTTTTTGATGATATCTTGCTGATATATGTTGTTGATATATGGTCACATCTAACTGGTTATAAATGATAGCAATAAGTAATGAGTAAATGGTGATTGCTAACTAATGAGTTTTATGTAAGAGGGAAGTTTAGGAAAAATATCCCTACACTGTTCATCCCCCCTCTCAATGTAGTCAGTGTGTCCAACAATTGGTATCAGAGCAGACCTTCACTGTAATCCTTAACAAGCTTGGAGGAGATCTATGGACACACAAATGGATGATGAAGTTCCAATCCTTGATGAGGAAAACTATTCTACTTGGAGAATAGATATGAGAGTACATTTGAAGGAAATGGGAGCAGGTATTTGGAAGGAATCCATTGGAGGATGAGTTTCATTGAAGAACAAGTCAAAGTTTGCAGCTCAAAGGGAAGGAAAGAATAATGATGCATTAGCTCTCAAGACAATTTTTAGTGGACTCTCAAGCCCTATCAAATAAACCATGGGACAATGCACTTCCACCAAGGATCTATGGCTAAATCTTGAGGATACATATCAAAGAAAAAAGGAATACTTTGAAGACAACTCCATCAAGAACAATGAAGGTAAAGAATATCCTAAAAATATTGATTGCAATATTTCTAAATGTGAAGATATTGAAGGCATTTCAAATGAAGGAAAAGAATCATGTGATGATGTTGGCAAAAAGGAAGATATTGAAGATATTTCAAATGAAGATAAATTATCATGTGATGATGTTGGAAAAAAGGAAGATATTGAAGACATTTCAAATGAAGGTAAAGAATCTCCACAAACCCTTGATTGCAATAATTCAAAATGTGATGATGTTGAATATTTCTCTACAAGTGAAGAAGAAAATCTAGAAACAGTTTATATAGAATCAATTTATTGTTATCCCTTGGAAGAATTAGAAGAAAAACTATTGGAGCTTAAATATAAAGTTGAAAGGGGTCTGTATCAATACAACAATGACCATTATTATATAGACTATATCTATCTTTCGGATAACACTAAAACTTTTCTCAAGAAGAGTCAAAGGAACATATTGAAGTTAAATGAAATGCTCCAAGAACAAGAAGAGAGTAATAATACTAAATTAGATGAAAAGGAAGAAGAGATCACAAGACTAAGGAATGAAAAATAAGATGATGAGAATAGAAAAAGTTTTGAAATTATTGTCCATCTCAAGACTCAAATTGAAGAAGCCAAAAGGGTAGAGGAACTATTGAGAAATCAAATAAATGAAAAGGAAGAGTCATGTCATAAGTTAGAAGCTAAAGTTGTTGATCTTAGAAATAAAGTAGAGAAGTCAAACAAATTCTTGAATATCTCACTAATCTTGAATGACATCTTGGAAATTCAAAGATCACCAAATGATAAATCTGGTCTTGGATATAAGAGAGAAGATACACATGTTGAAGAAAGCACCTAAAAGAAGCATGAGGTTAGTTCCTCACTCTCAAAGGATGAATACAATGTTGCAAATCAACCATATACACAAGGCAAAGAAAATTTCAAAAGAACAAACCAAGGAAGACATCAAGAAGCCATATTTACACCTCAAAAGGAATGGACACCAAAGCAAAGGTATGAAAGTAATTTTCACAGTCAATGTTATTCATGTAATGAATATGGTCACAAAGCTTTGGAATGCAGATCTTATGCAAGGAGAAATAATGGAATATTTCATAACACCATAAGGTGTTGGAGATGTGATCAAGTAGGACACATTGTTGTTCACTGTCATGGCATGAGATGCTACAACTGTAGTGGATTTGGCCACAAATCCTAGGATTGTTGGAACACAAGAAGAAATTCCATGATGAGGAATTCATATAGAATGAGTAGAAGAAGGAATGAAGTAATGAAAGGAGACCTCTTTGAAAATATGGAAGCTCATAGCTCAAATTCTGAGAAGCAGGGACACCTTCTGAAGTGGGTGAAGAAGACTGAACAACTAGATAAGAATGGAAGCCTTGAGGGAAGCTCAAGTGTGTCATCTATTGAAGCATATGTGGGTGACAGTGGTAACAGTCACATCCATACGCGGGATGACCTTGAATAGGTCACATACATACGTGAGTTGTCTATGTAGCAGGTCGCGTATATGTGGTAAAGCCTAGGGAAAAGGGCTATGCACATGGGTTGAAGCTTGATGTAATGCTATAACTCTGTGTTGCAGGTTATGACATAGTTTGTTGCAGGTTCTGACATTGTTTGATGCAGGTTGTCATGATTACATATTGGATTATGTAAAGTGATGATATAAAATGAAAGTCTATCTTGGATGCATGGCACTAACTCATGAGTATGTATTGAGGAATGTTTTGTTGAAGAACAATGCTGGTTATGACAGTGAAGTTATGGCACCTTGGTTATGAGATATATCATGATGATGCTAGCTAGAGATGTCATTGATCTATTGAAGCACACTACTAGTACATGTATTGTTGGATGCTTAGTATTTTTTGTAGTGAATGGAGGATTGAGGATGATCTGTTTAGGGTATATGGTTGGTACATATTTTGAGTTTCATTGATATATATTGTGATGTATTATTAGAAGCTTACTTGTTGGATAACTTGTTGCATTCATTTGGCATATGGTTGGACAACACATTGGGACATGAAGTTGGGGAGTTGATGAGGTGATCATGTTGTACATCATTGATGAGTCATAGCTTGATCTATAGTTGATGCATGATTGGTACACTTCTAGTACATTGGTAGAGGTACCTACTAGCAGTTTTGTAGGCACACATTTTGTGGTAGATTTGGAACACATGTATGAGGATTCATTTTGTGGTATTAGTGCATGGTTGATTTAATTTCTTGGTACAAGTGGTGATAAATGTTTGGTACACTCATATATGGTATATGTTTGATGATAGTACTTGGATAAAAGTACACCCTTAGTACTACTTAATACTTTGGTATATGACATATGGATGATATAAATGAGATACATGATTGTGGCACTTGGTTCATGTTGGAGACATATCATGAGTGATATGACACTTGTTTTGGCATGTTGGTAGATACACATGGTTGGCATATTGATAGATGCACATGGTTGGAATATTGGCAGATGCACATGGTTGATACATTCCATTGATGATATCTTTGGCACATTGTATGGTGTTGATAGTTTATGTACATGGGTGTTGTGCATGGTGGGAACACAATTTGGTACATGATGTACTTGGTTGATGTTTTATTCACGATTCTCTATTTTGACATATCTTTTGTTTCATTGTATGGCACATGTTTTGATGCATGGATAGGTCCAAGGATCATCATAGAAAGAGTAGTTGATCTATGATACATTTGAGCAGTAGCATTTGCAACAGAAGCATGTGTTCATACTGCAGAGAAGATAGGGGGAGTCATTCGTCTTCCAATGATTCTAGGAGGAAAGAGCCCTATACTTGAAGAAAGAGCACAGAGGAATAATTCCAGGGGAAGAAATGGTCACAGGGGGATTATGAGCGATGTATCTTTAGCATTACATAAGAGTGATATCCCTTGTTCAAAAGGGGAGAGATTTTTCAAAGGAAGATTAAAGTAATTTTGACAGGGGGAGCAGCCCCAAGGAGATTTCAAGCGAAGAATGACCCTTTTCCATTGATGTCAAAGGGGGAGAGATAGTCACATTGATGTTATTGATGATTATTGATGGGGAGAGATAGTCATATTGATTTGATTGATGAATATTGATGTAGAGCATGCCTTGTCTACATGTTGACATCAATGATTGGTGTTGACATCAATGTTGGTATTGCCATCAATGCCAAAGGGGGAGATTGTTGGATCATGTAGTCATTGATGTCAAAGGTTTAATTAATTGATGTCAA
Source organism: Picea engelmannii (assembly GCA_009831015.1). NCBI lineage: Eukaryota > Viridiplantae > Streptophyta > Pinopsida > Pinales > Pinaceae > Picea > Picea engelmannii. Next base: position 185,175 of record ML807125.1, read on the forward strand.
AGGATTAATGTCAAGGGATTGATTAATGCCAAAGGTTTGATTGATTGATGTCAAAGGATTGATTTATTGATGATTGATGTCAAATGTTATATGTATTTTCCTTGATGAGAATAGATAGATTTCAAGTGGAATCATATTCATATGATGCCATCCATAGATAAAGATGAATCAATGAGTTGTCATTGACATGATGCATAAGATGAAGATGGATCGATGTGGTTTCATTGGTATATGATGCATTGTTGGATTGATGTAAAGTTGAATCTTGATTGTCTTATCATGGTTGATAAAGTGTACAAATGGATGAACTCCAAAGTGGTCCCCTTATGGTGAAATCCCTCACGGGAAGATGCTTTGCAGTTGATTTGTCCTAGAAGTACGGTTAGAGAACCCAGACTTGATTGTGGAATAATGAGTTGAAGATCATAGAATTTGTTAGTGAAACTATCCTAGATGGATAGTGCTTGTCATGCCATTTCCATTGGTATGTGGAATGTCACATAAATCCTGATGGTTTGGGAGTTATGGCCTTGTGAAGTTGGAGGACCCTCATATGTATGCTTGAAGCCCCAAAAGGTCAAAGAAGTCAAAGATCTTGTAAAGAAGAAATTTATTTTAAATGATAAAGTGAAGTGACAAAGTCAAGGAGGATTATTTAAATAATAAAGTGAACTGACAAAATCAAAGAAGAATATTTAAATGATAAAGTAATGGATAACTTTCTATTTATAGAAAGTGGTTAACCCTAAAAAGAAGAAAATAGGTTAAGTGACCTAGAGGTGGGTTAAGTGACCTCGAAGATGCTTCTAGTGAAGCGACTTGGAAAGTATAAATAAGAGGCAAGGGTATCTTGTGAAAATATCTCTTGTATGCATATCTTGAGCATGTATTGAAGATCTATTCTGAGAGAGAGAGAGTGTATGGAGGATATCATGGATGCATCAAAGTTTCGGTAAGTATGATATCATAACGGAAAAAGTCTCAGAAGTTCAGAAACCCTAGTTTTTGAGGTATACGTGGGCTGCAGTGAGCCAAGGCATGTACATACGCGGGCTAAAGGAGGACAGGGCACATACATTGGATGAATTCATGAAGACTTGTGGTTGAGTTGATGGTAGGCTCTTGAATACTAAAGCAGGTTCCAGATATGAATTCTACGGGCTCAGATCTGTCATAGAAACTCCAGTATGGTTACATTGTTGTCTTGATGGATACTCTTTCTTTTTGTGTGATGAATGCTTAAGTCATTCTTGGTATGGTTGTTTTGATGTGGTTTGTGTTGGTTGATGAAGTGAGCAACACTCTTATGATTCAGTATTGATATGATTTCTATAGTATATCGGTTTCTTATACATGATTGAGTAACATTCATATTGTATGGTTGAGAAGCATGAGTATGTTGTTGGAGAGATTGGATGTGGTTTGATTGGTTATGGATCAGATTGGACAGTGAAAGACAAAAGAGAATGTGATTGAAGGTTGCAGAGAATCTGAGTGTGTGATGAAGAGAAAACCCTAATGGCTCAGAAGTGATACGCAAGTTGTAATACAGACTGGTCGCGTACATACGGTAGTTGTACTATTGGTGGGGCGCATACATATGCATGTTGCACTACCAACAGGTCACGTACCTGTTGACATATTGATATTTGTTGAGTATTGTTGCCTCATCTCAGTGGATGTTGAGGGTGTAAGTTGAGTCTTTCATTATAGAGTTGGTGCTCTTGTAGAGTTTTACTCTATTCTGTTGTTGTTGATAAATCCAAGGAATGTAGTCTATAATAATAAGAAAATTGTGCATACATCTTGTGTTCTTTGTGTTCCTTTTGGTGATGATTTTTTGATGATATATTGCTGATATATGTTAACATCTAACTGGTTATAAATCACAGTAATAAGTAATGAGTAAATGGTGATTGCTAACTAATGAGTTTTATGTAAGAGGGGAGTTTGGGAAAAAGAGCCCTACATTGTTCACCCCCCCTCTCATTGTAGTCGGTGTGTCCAAAAAATAGTCAGCCCTCATCAAAGTCACTCTCTCCCTGAGTGTATGGAATTCATCAATGGAAATTACCCCATCTAAACTATCGTGTGCCATCAAGGCCCTCCAACAAAAATATGTCACCAATGCGTGTGTATCATCAATGCATCTAGTGGTTTCCATGATCATTTCCACACTAACTCTTAATAGCCCTGTCAAGTTTCATGACTCTTGATCATAATCGTGTTGAGGTTCTACCTCATTAATATGAAAATGGAAATGAATATGTTTCCAATAGATCTTAAAATTGAAGAAGACTTATCTCTTAAAATTGCAAGTGTATAAATGAAATGTGTTTGGGTAATTGGATCAAGTTACTAACACATAAATTTAGTGAGTTTTACTTAAACATGAGCAGCATATCAGACAAATAAAAACCATCAACAATGAACAAATAACACAACAAATGATATAGGATTTCACCCCTCTCTTGGGATACATCTCCTGGTCCAGCTTCCCTTGGTTCATTTTCATTATGCTTAAAACATGATCTGATAGTGATCAAAATACAAAATGGATGGAGTCAATGGCTTTAGAACATCAAAAAACCCCTAGCTGGGCTTTTTCAGCACCTGGTTTGGCCAAAAAATGAAGAAGTTACACTTCCTCGAAGTTTTCCCCTTCAAGATTGTTGTACCTGCTCGCAAAAACGCACCTGTGAAATGAATAACCTAGCTCTTGCTACATTACTGGGTCTAAAACCTAGCACATGCATGTATCCCACAAAACAGGGCAAACTATCGAACAATTACTGAGTTTAGTTCCCCTTTGGGTGGAGGTGTTGGTCACATGGGGGTCATGTGGCCACGTCTCAGGGCCTAAATCGGGCTTCGTGGCTAACCGTGCTCCAAAATTTCTCCGACGGTCATGTGGAAAGGTTGCATGTTGTAAAGACCCACGCCAAAGATTAAGTTTAGGGTCATGATAATGGTCATATGGTAGTGTATGTGCCCAGGCTAACAAGAATCGAGGCTAAACTCCATAACAAATAAAACCATGCCCAAAGTATATAGCAAAGGGTCGTATGGAAGACACATGTGATCGGGGCTAGGTGTGTGGAGAGGTCCATGCCAACTCCCGCGTGCCAACACAAAATGGAATAGTCATATGGTCAGGGTCACATGTAACATGTGTCGGGGTTGAATGTCAAACTATCGGACCGTGCCAACATGCAAACNNNTGGGGCTAGGCCCCAACCCTTTAATCCACCAAATTTACATTTGCAACAATTCAAATAATACATTTGAACATAAAATTTAATCTGCGGATTCGACTCCTATGGATTCATATAAAAATTTTCCACAAAAACCAACCACTGGAGGTGCCACGTGGAACCACATCATTTGCTCAGAAAATGACACTTGTCACCAAATAATTCACCCATCTGCCACCGACCCTACCGAGTCAGCTCCAACTCATATTCCACATCATTGTACGACCTGTGACTGCCATGTCAGTACTGTACGGACTGTACAGTCAGCAAAAATTTTGCATGTTTGGAAAAATGAACAAAACACGATATCGTGCTCATACGACGTATGTTTGAGCCCATTCAAGTTGCATTAGGTTCGTAAAGACGATTTCTACGCACATGTCTGATTTGAAGAGATTCCAAGAACTTTTATTTTTTAGCACAAATTGATCCCCTGGATCACACCTCCCCATTCAGAAGCTTTTGGACCTCCTAAAGACTAATTTTAGTCAATATGTATATGAGGGTACATTTCCCTCACCCTTACAATCTCAATCCATCCATCCTTTCTTGGATTGGTGCCTTTTAGACCAATACGAAACTTGTCATGCCTTGTTGTATATTTGGCTTGGCCCTTTCTCAACTGTTCTTGAATGGTTTGTTGCACAAACTGAACTAGTTCAATGAACACCTTGGCCTGGTTATAAACATGATGAAATTAATGTAGGTGTTCATCCCAAAACTTAGGATTCTTTCTTTGCAATCTAGCCACCATATTGTCCATACCAAAATGGCCAGCAACAAGAGAAGAATGTACTTCTCTTATCATGTTGACTCTTTCACCTTGTGAAAAACATAGCTTGCCAAGATACAAAAGTTTACCATGCACATAGGAATCCAACTCCTCAACTTGGTTAGCATGACATAAAGTTGCATAAACATGTTTTGTATCAGCATCTAAAGCATATTGTTCCAAATATCTCTCATGCATGATAAGATTATGCTTGTAAATAACTAAAGCACTAATAATAGGCCTAGTAAGCATATCAACAACTTTGTCATAAAAGTATTTCTTATACCTTATTACCAAGTGGAAAACATAACCTGTCAAGGCATGCAATGGAGCTTGCTTTTCTTTCAAATATTTCTTCCATATGTCTCCTTCAGCAATCATATATATGTAGTCTTGTTCAAGGCTGTGAAATCTACCCACATTTGCCACATACAATCTTTCTTTGGTACCAAACCAATTGGTGACCTGCTTGGCAAAGTGATTGGTTTGATGACCCTTTTTTCAAGCAACTCTTGGGATTTTTTTTTCTGATTTTAACATTCTCCCTGACTGACATCCTGCACATGTCAAGGTTTGGAAGAGGACCTCATCACTGCAATAGAATCTTTTGTTGGACACCCCTTCTAGGAGGCAATCCCATTGGTTCCTAAAACATATCAACATTTTCGTTAGCAACCTCATGCAAGCCAGATTGTAACTTTGCATCACATCCTTTGAGAACTTGTTCTTCATCATTGTCTTTGGGTTTAGTCATTAAAATTACAAGGTTCTTACTAGCATTGACTAGTCTTTTCATTTGTCCAACATTTGTAAGTGACAAATTCATCTCCTTTGTATGTGCTCTAACAATGTACTCAACTCCATTTTTAATCAAATGATACTTGTTCTCATAACGATGAAAAATGGATCTCCTATCATATAAGTATGGGCTTCCAAACACAATACCACAAATATCCAATGGAATAACATCAAGCTCTACCTCATCTATATAGTTCGCAGTGATGGAAAAATTGAGTTTACACCTTCTTGTCACATGCAATTTGGCATTGTCACATATCCAACCTAAAGGGTATGGTTTAGGATGAGGAGTAGTTTCCAAATCTAGTTTCTTGATAATGTCTTTAGAAATTAGGTTTTCTTGTGATCCCGTATCAAAAAGAGTATCTATCTTGGTACGTTTCAAAATTACCCTTATGTGGAAAATCTTTATCCTTTATTTTTCATGTTGAGTTTCATTGATGACAGAAATTGAAGAACTAGTAGTTGAAACAGAATTCTTACCTTGTAAACCCATGGTTGTGATCTTTGTTTCATCTTCCGAATCAGATCCTAAATCGTGTTGTACATTTGCAACAATGTTTGGCTTCTCTTTGTTGTTGAATTTTTTTTTTCTTTTTTTAGGATGAAGTTTCCAACAATGGTATTCATCATGGTCATCCTTTGAACAATGTTTACAAGAGAGTTTCTCCCTCTCTTTATTGATTGAAGCATTTTTCTTTCCATTTCCTTCAAACTTCCTTTTTCTCTTGTCTCCATTAAAAAAATTATTTATGCCCTCTTGAGGTTCATTCCCTCCTCTTGCCTCTAAATGAGCAGCCTGCACACATACTTCATCTAGATTTTAAGGTTTAAACATAAGTATTGTATGCCTCAAGTAGCTATGTAAAGCTCCAATGTATTTGAGAAAGGTATCTTGTGAAGACAAATCTACACCCAAAACCAAGGCTCGTCTCCTAAATTCTTGAGTGAAACTTTGCACATATTTCCCTTTGTCTTGCCTAAAGTTTTTTCAATCCATAATAGCTTTATGCATGTATGCTAATGGATAAAATTGCCTTTTAATTGCAAGAATAAAATCATTCCAAGACGATAAAAATTTA
>ML807125.1:195580-217242 GCA_009831015.1 Picea engelmannii
TTCTTTGAGTAATTGATTATGCATTGATTTAAATTAGCTTTAGTTTGTTTTATCAATACATGGTTAATTTCTATCATTTATGTATTAATTTTTTCAATCTTTAAGAGTCTATTATCCCAAAAATTCTTCCTGGACCATATGATGAACATATTTTGTTGAAACTATATGAGAAAGCATTTTACTCTTTGGCTTTCTTCCTGTGTAGACTATGTCGTGTTTGTTCATTGTTTTATCATGTAATTTCTTGATGTGAAATGTTATCTGTGTCGAATTAACTTGAGTCAGTTCTGCACATAATATTTTATATCATGCTTTTCTTTATGTTGTTCATTATCTTTTGGTTTATTTTATATCTATGACTAATCATCTATTCAAGTATTTTGATTTTACATCTGATGCTAGATAGCTGGTAACACCATTCCTGAGAATTGGAATTTCTTTCATTTTCAGTTATTGGATATTTCAAGGTCACATGATATATAATTATTTGTCTTTCTATACATCATCATAAACTCGGTCCAGAATATGAAACACTTCCTTGAATTTCTTCAGGAAATATTATGCTTGCTTATGTCATAGATTTTCACTTGACACGGGACAAGGGGAGTTCATACAAATGCAGAGAGATGAATTTAGTTTATTATTGTTGATCAACTAGAGGTTAGTTAGTATACTATTTATTTAATTTGTTGATTTGTGAATTAAGAGTGATTGCATCATTTAAACATCAATTTGCTTTGTCTATTTCCGTTATATCATTTACAATCTTGTTCATTCATTGTTCATTTAGAGTACTAGAATAATTTTGTTTGTTTTTAATCTTTTTTAGATCCATTATCTTAAAACCATTATTTTCACAACGCTTTGCTCAAACCTTGTAAATTGTATATAAACATTGTTAGTTAAGCATTTGTAATTAAAGTGTTGACTGTTAGAGTAGTATCTTTAGTTAGTTCACATATTTTAAATTGTTTTAGGATCTTAGTTGGCTAACAGAGCCATAAAACCCATCATGGTAGATTATACCAAATGGCTTGGGTTAAGTAGACAACCCCGGTCCAGATCTTCCCTTCCCATTGATGGTGTGTCATAAATGCCCATCAACAAATGGAGCTAGAAGGAGGGCCGAGGTAAATGTAATGATTAAATGTTTTACCCCTCATACTATAATAATTCCAGATTTATAAATTCTTCTTTTGTTTCATCTTGAAATGCACTAGAAGGCATGCTAGACTGACAAGATGGCCTTATAGGAGTCTTTGTTTTGAATGTATTTAATTCCCCATGACTCCCCAAATCACTGTGTTGGAACATGCTTTCCACTTCTGATTACCTGATATTCCCAATGAGACGGTCTCTCACTTGTCCACACTCACCTTTGATGGTGGGGGGATGTATCTGCAAAACACCATATTAACAAGTTTTGGTGTAAATGCATCAAGCATGATATTTATGATTTAAAGGTTTTATGCAGATTGTTCGCTTTTACTTTTATGGGTCGGATTAAAGATTGGTTTGAGTCTTTTCCAGCATATCACATTATTGATTGTTTTCAATTTGTAGAGGAATTTTTAGATGCTTTTGAAATCTATGATTACAATCAATTATGTGAAGAATTTCAAGCTTTACTAATCAACGACAATTCATCTCCAGAGGTATTTTTAACAAACATCCATCATGTTCTTTGTAAGTTTCAACTTGATGACATGTCATTTGTACTAAATATCCTCTCTGATGTTTGTGCCCTTTTCATCCAACCATTTTCAATCACAAATGATGAATCAGTTACAAATCCTATCACTCAATTGTGAGAAGAATTTTGTTTGCAGGATGAGAGGAATCCATCCGAAAATTTTGAAAAAGAATGGGAGGTAGAATCTATTGAAAAGGTTCTTACTAACAATCAAACTATTTTTCCCTCTGAATCATTGTATATTCAGTCATCGACCATCGTGGAAGAAGATTTGATGTTGGGTCAAGATGAATGTCCATATTCTTCTAACTCTTTCTCTAATCAGTACTTAAATTCAGTTATTGAAGAACACTTAGGTGATGAAAATTATCTTAAGTATTCTAGCATTCCTATGAAACTGATTAGAGATGTAAATATGCAATTTGAAGAAGAAACCTTAAACCTTCATCCATTAATCATACCTTATCCACAGGAAATATTAGATGTTTGTCATGAAAGTTTTGAATTGTCTAGCATACATTAGGCAAATTTAGATAATCATATAATGTTGAAGGATTTATCACCAAAACAGAGTGAAAGTTTTAAGGAAAGTGAAGAGGAATGTCTTACGAATACCATTGCTAAATTCATAGCTCAAAAGATTATTTTCATGTGATATTTTTTTATTCCTTTTACTCTTTATATCTCTATCTCTTCTTATATTCTAGTGGACATGATACTTTACCCATAGTATCTTACTCTTTTCCATGACGATCAGATCTTTTCAATATGCCAAAATTTGGTGAAATTAATTTCGAACATAACATTTATGAAGTCGGATTTGACGCTCTTTCACTTTCATCACTCGCACGGAAAAAATACATGTTGCAAGATGATTTTACACGATTTATTTTTGAAAAAGACAATGCACTCATTCTCATGTAAATCAAATATTCTACATTGCATATTCATTCTTTAGTTAGTTCAAATTTTAATAATTATGCTTCACATTTTGAAACGGTCCATTTCATCAAAGGAAGTGTTCAAACCCATAATCTAATTGATGTTATGAATCGTCTTAGGATGTGTTCCCCATTGACAGATCTAGTTCATCGAAGTCATAGTTTGCATCCTAATTTTTATGACAGGATCTTAGAATGGTTTGAAGATTTGTATCTAAAAAATATTCATAATAAAGATGAAGTTGTGCTTGCTTTGTTTCTACCTAAATATCTAGGAAGTAAGCATGACATGATTTTTTTAGATCCTCCATGTGAAGAAATTGATGAACACTTGGAGAATTGTCAGGAGGATGGGGCACTTCGGCCTTGGTTGATGGTTATGTTATGTCCTCATAATATTGACAAGTTTTCCAAGCATACTTACACTCTTCCATGCCATTATGACCCATATCAAGAAAAGATTGCAGAATGGTTGGAAGATTCATACATCAAGAAGTTTCAGAAGAATGGTAAGGTTGTGATTGTTTTGTTTTTAACTAAATATATAGGAGGTAAGCATAACATATTTCTTTCAATTCCTTTATTTTTCCTTTTCACAGTTGTCTTGACTAAATGTTTCTTTTTCGAAACTTGGCAGCATCATGCAATAATTTCAGATATTATGAAGCATTAATAAAGATATTAAGGATTTGATCTTTAATTCACATTAGTTTTACCCTAACAAACATAACTTACCACTGCACATAATTGCACTCATCATGGTTAAGGATTTTTCTGTGACTTTTAATAATAAGCTTGGTCAAAATGATGTATCATGCATCACTATCTTAAGAAAAGAACCTGCCTATACACAAAACTATGAAATTTGTAGTTCTTCCTTTTGATCCTCATTCTCTATGAAAGGTTGGCCTAGTTTTGTTTTTGGTCAAATTATTTTTTTTGATGTTTTCTTTTGTTGTTTTGATTTTGGTTTTTTATATATACTTCTGATTTTGAATCCCATTAATAAAAATTTATTTGGTTTGTTGTGTGTTTTTTGCTTTCTTTGATTGCTTTGAATGAGTTTTCTTCTTGTCTATATTTTTGAATCAATATATTTTTTTATCAAAAAGCGATTGTCAAAGGAAGCATTCATTTTAAGACTTATGTTTTTCAAGTAATTTGAAATAGTTCAAAGAGGTCCTGATATTAAGATATAGCTTTGACAATTGATTTTTAAGTCAATTGTCACTTTTGTTTTGTCCTCAAATTTTCTTTACCAGAGTATTACACCAAAGATGTGGTTTAAATCTTTGAAAATTACGATGATCTTTAAACTTTTTACGGTGTCCATATTCTTAAGGAATCACTTTTAAGTGCTTCCCCATTCTCTAGATGATTTCTTAAATGAAATATAAAATCTCTAAACCATGATAAAAATTTCAGTTTTGAAAGCAAATAAATAACATGATCAACTATTCACATGTATTGCAATTAACCTCCAGTATCACCACGCTCTCTTTGTCATCAATAAATCTATAATTTTATTATTATTTAAAAGTGGCATAAGAGGGTTGAAAGCACTTAAGTGTGGGAAGTGTGTGTAAACCCGTCGGGGTACTAAACAGGCTCGTTGGCAGTGGGTAAATGCACACATGATACCAAGACAACTTCGTTGGGGTACTAAATAGGCCTATGGGTAGAGAACCAATGTCGAGTCGAGAGGTAGCAGGCATATTCTTTTAAATTAACTTTTATGGAAGTATACATCATGTGGATACAACTATTGGATGGGATTAAAGAATTTGAGTGGGTTAAATGACATCCATGTCGAGGCTATGGATGCCTGCTAGCATAAGTGGTTTTGTCAACGGTATTGAAGTTCTTTTATAAAAATCGTGACTCTTTGATTAAGACATTCTTTCAAGTTATAATCCCCTGCAAAGAAAATTCTATTGTCTGGTTATAACATTGAGATTATCCTAATACTATATGGTCACAAAGTGAATTTATTTCAGGGAGCTTAAATCATTTTTCAAGTCTTATTCTTTTCTTCCTGATATGAAAGATTACAAGATCAAAGATAACTGCTTCTCCCAGTGAATCACCATTTGTTGGGCCCCTACAACCCCCTTCTTTATTTTTAATCAAAATCTAGGGTCCCTCAAAATTTTACTTGGATTCTTCGGGTTGTTTTCCCTTTGTCTTGATTTGATTGGTATTGGTTTTCTTTGTTTCAAGGTTGGTTTGAGTTTATATTATTTTCTTTTGTTTGGTTTGAATTTCATGAAATTCAAATGCCATTTCGTTTTTCTTTCTACTTATTTTTTATGTTGATGGACAAGCTTCATAATTTGGGAGTTTGTTATTACCTCTTCCTTATTGAATTTATTTTCTATGAGAATGGCTTGGTTGAAGACATGGATCAATAACAATGATTTTACAAGAAGAAAGTTTATTGTGACACATATTTTCTATGATATTTGTTCACATTTGATCAAATTTGAATGAGGGAGAGACAAACATAGAAACCTTAATTTAAACTAAAACATTAATTTTTATCAATTGTTACTTTCGTTTAAATTATGATTATGTTTTCGTCTTTTTCCCATTAGCAATCATTTTCACAAAATCATTTCGTAGGTTTAATTAATTAAATTCTTTTGTCAATTTGCATCTCATTTCAAAATAAAATAAAATAAAAGAATTATCTATCATTTGTTTGATTTTGTGAAAACCCAGAATTAATATTTTTTCTCCTCTCCATCAACTTGAAGCTTCTAGAATTTTAAGATCATATTTGAAAGGAAAATATAAACAATATTTGTTTAGAACTTATAGTTAGTTTAAATTCATTTTAATTTTATTGTTTAGATTTTGTTTTATTCACAATTTTTAGGGTATTAATTTGGTTTCTTTTTGTTTCACTTGTTTCTATTATCATTTATTTGGTAGGGGTCCCACCATGGCTTGATTTTATTATCTAAATACGTTCAAGATAATTGATCCAAAAATAATATTGGATTGTTGCAAATAATTTATGAGAAACAACAAATAAGATTTGGAAATGCGTTCAAGAACAAAAAGACGATTTTGTGGGACTGATTGCAGCAAAACTGTGCGAAATCTGAAGAAACGGTTGAAAACCCTTTTCCATAATGGACCCATTTAGCTTAATCACGAGCTTTTTTCCAAACAAATACACTATTTGAGATATATTGTTGTCTCTTTACGAGGAAAATTTTAGGTGGCGGAAATTATTAGTGACACCCGGACTCTTCATTCATTGCATAAATATATGAGAAAGTTCAGAGCCCAGGGATCGAAGGAAATTCGGAGGAGGATTTTGATCCTTTCTTTTTTGTATATTATTTATTTTGTAACTTTTTATTTTCAAATGGAGTAATGTATGGTTGGAAGTTTGGGAGAATGGACGAGTATTTTCGCAGAAGAATATGAAATTCCAGATTGCTTAATGGCTTTTGTCCTGTGAGTAAAATGGTTTTATTTTCATTATAATATTTTCATATTATTTGAGTAATTGATTATGCATTGATTTAAGTTAGCTTTAGTCTGTTTTATCAATACATAGTTAATTGCTACCATTTACGTATTAATTTTTTCAATCTTTAAGAGTCTATTATCCCAAAAATTCTTCCTGGACCATATGATGAACATATTTTGTTGAAACTATATGAGAAAGTAGTTTACTCTTTGGCTTTCGTCCTGTGTAGACTGTGCAATGTTTTTTCATTGTCTTCTCATGTAATTTCTTGATGTGAAATGTTATTTGTGTCGAATTAGCTTTAGTTAGTTCTGCACATAATATTTTATATCATGCTTTTCTTTATGTTGTTTATTATCTTTTGGTTTAGTTTATATTTGTGATTGATCATATATTCAAGTATTTTGAGTTTACATCTGATGCTAGATAGTTGGTAACACCATTCTTGAGAATTGGAATTTCTTTCATTTTCAGTTATTGGACATTTCAAGGTCACGTGATATATAATTATTTGTCTTTCTGTAATCATAAACTCGCTCCAGAATATAAAACACTTCCTTGAATTTCTTCAGGAAGTATTATTCTTGCTTCTGTCATAGGTTTTCCCTTGACACTGGACAAGGGGAGTTCATACAAATGGAGAGAGACAAATTTAGTTTATTACTATTGATCAGTTAGAGGTTAGTTAGTGTATTATTTATTTAATTTGTTGATTTGTGAATGAAGAGTGATTGCATCATTTAAATGTCAATATTCTTTGTCTATTTTCATTATATCATTTACAATCTTGTTCATTCATTGTTCATTTAGAGTACTAGAATAATTTTATTTTATTTTAATCTTTTTTAGATCAATTATCTTAAAACAATTATTTTCACAAGGCTTTGCTCAAACCTTGTAAATTGTATATAACCATTGTATATAAACACTGTTAGTTAATCATTTGCAATTAAAGTGTTGAATGTTAGAGTAGTATATTTAGTTAGTTCACATCTTTTAAATTGTTTTAGGACCTTAGTTTGCTAACGGATCCATAAAACTCGTCCGGGTAGATTATACCAAATGGCTTGGGTTAAGTAGACAACCCCGGACCGGATCTTCCCTTCCCGTTGACGGTGTGTCATAAACTCCCTTCAACACCTTGTCTACACCATGCTCTACTATTACGTATTTTTGATATCCACTCATATATGGTTTGATTCAATTTTACCCGAAGCTCTTCTTGGTTATCCATTCTCTTAGACTACTGAAAAACGTGCTACTTGCTCATTTTTCAATAAGATATTTTCTCCTTATGGAATACCCCTCAGGATAGGAGGAATCTTCTCTATGATACCGTTGTAATTTTTCCAAGCAAATTTGCTTGGAACATTTTAAGTTTTATGTTTTCTGGTTGTGGTATTTTGTCAAATGCTTTGCAGATTTTTGTCTTCTTGAGTTTCGCTAGGTTTATGGTTATGATTCTTTGTGTGTTTGCAGCCAACAAATTATAAATATATAACAATGGAATATACTCAACAATATGCAAGACAAATAACAAAAGAAATAGCCACAAATACCTCATATTTGATTTTATTTAGATATGTAGCTGACCTCATACAAAATGGAGCAGATCTGGAATACATATAAGAGAATAGAGTTTATGGTTGATAATGCCTCCAAGATATAATAGAGAGATGAAGTTATAGGATTCCAAAAGCCTCCTCAATTTGGATACAAAAGATCTAGAGCTCTGAGATTTTCCCTTGTTGTAGATGATTGTCTTCCCTAGAAAAATGAGCCCTCATTGGATGTAGCAAGCTGATATGTCATTTTCCTTGAAGATGGACTCCAAACCCTCTGAAAATGATGCCAAATTGTAGATTGGGAGATAGGAGCACTCACCAGTGATCATCCTATATATTGGTTTATATCTCACCCTCCAAAACATTGGATCCCCTATGCACAATGTGCCCTCCTGAAGAGAAACACGCCTTCCTGAGAGATGGGATGAATGGGTTAAAGAATCCACTCCAATACTGATGAAAATAGGCACACTGGGGATAAATAATACCTATGAAGACATATCTCTCTCATATTTGAAGTGTACAAACCTACACGAAATCCTTACTCAAGAAAGTGTGCCCTAGCTCTGCAAAAACCCAACAGAAATGTGTCTTGCTTCCTCAACTTCCCCTGTAACTGAATGGTAACTGATGTAGAATGGCAAGGGAGGAATATTTCACCTCTGTGACCAAGCTTGGACTAGGTTGGGTGGGATATTTCACCACCGAGATGATATCTAAGGTTTGTTCAGTCAAAACCCTCAAAACCCCCAAGTGCATGGGCTCTCTAGCAAGAAGCCAAACATCAAAATGATAATCAACATAATGAGAGAATAGAGGCCCCTATCTCTCTTTTATCCCCCCTGTTCACCTTTTCCCTCCAAGTGACTTTTACTTTATTTTTATTATTCTTTAATTAAATCACTTTATTAATTAATTGGTCTTTTTTCCTCTAAAAAGTTATTTATCCATCCCTATGGCTTCTCCAACCACTGAAAGTCACTTCTCATCATCTAATCTTGTAGTGTTCTTCGTCTCAATTCCAATGAGATATTACACTAAGAGGTTTCTCCAAGTATTATGTCATAAATGACCTTCTTAGTGAAATTAATTAAAATATGACCCATAATAACTCAAAATTACGGAAATCGTCGGAATGCAATGAAACCAAAGCCAAGTTGTGTGGAATGGATCCTGATGATGAAATATGATGAACAATGAAAGTCAGGACTAATAAAACCCCTCAATAACTATTGAAATCGATGTCACCCTCATCTGGCTACTCTGGTAGGCATAACACTCTGTAATATAATAATGTCCAAAAATGGGGACATTATAGAGTACATTCTTAAACATAACTGCGCTTTAGTTAGAAATTTTTATTTTACAATAAACTCCTAATTCATTACAAAGAATCCAAGACATAACTAATAATGATCTCAACATAAATGTAAACACTTATATTAACTTTATATTTTCTCTTTATGTTGAGATATATTTTTTCATTTTTCGTCTTGTTTGAAGTTTTCATGTATTCATGGCTTATTAAGTTAACTTTACTTTTTTGTTTTGTAGTTTCCTTTTAGGTAGTTTGCAAATTTAAATAAATGGTTTGATCTCATTTATGCTTCTAGTATAGATGTGTCTTCTATGACGGTCTTGTAGTCTTATGTTTGCACTTTTGTATAGTTGTTTGTTTTTCGTTTCCTCTTGACTATTAGTTTTTCTTTGGTTTATATGGGGGTAATCTATTTTTAGCAACATCAATTGGTGAACTTGGGAAACTTTTTTTCTCTATCATTACGATAGGATTTATTTATCTAAAGATCATCATTACCAAGTTTGTATTTTCTCTTACATCAACCAATGAATATGGGGAACATTAAGATATGAATCAATCACTATAGTTCACATGTACAAAGGAACAAATATGCTATAGTATTTTCTTTGAATCCCTCCATAGTTTAACTAAGTCTTCTACATTGGTATGTGAAGGGAAGGTTAGTGGGGTCAAATTTTATCTAGTACTACATACATTTTCTTTTATAACTCCTATTGTACCACCCCACTCTCTTCATCCAATTGTGAAAAGAAATTATCTAACTAAGAAAATCAAAAGGGAAGCTCTTGTTACTATATGAAATCAAAATCTTGAAGGAATAAAGGATTATTATACTGCTATAAAGATTTACAATTTGTGGATTGGATTTCTTTTGAACTAGTAAATAAATGACTCTTTGTTTTTGTCCCATTATTGAGCACTATTGTTTAATTCTAGCTATTAAGAGATAATGCATTTTCTTGTTTATCCTATGTTTTTATTGGTGTAATTATATGTTCAAGCAATATTATTAGAACAATATAACTCATGTTTATTTAGAACCATTGACAAGTTGTCTTGCAGGGTTGAACAAAGGAATATTTGAGGCCGAATATTATGTCTGAGCATGCTTTTGGGCACTTGATGTTAGATATCTAATAGTTTAGTGCCTTATTGGTCTTGTTATAACTCATGTTATGCCTTAGAACTATTTTTGTATCTTAACACGAATCTGATAGCTCAAATTCTTAAAACAAATTTATGTTGCATTCAAGAAGGCATTTAAATCATTAGATGTTAGTTATATTTTAATTTAATGCCATACTTGTCTTGTTCTATTCTTGTCATCCTATTTGGACTATTCTTGTATATTGACATGACTTGTAGGATTGAATTCAATTTTCATTTGAATTTAGATATATGTATAATAGAAATCCGTTAACTATTTATTAGATAACTATTTGTGCATATCTGCTTGACTAGCACTAGGTCTTAGAACTATTTCTACGATATGTCAGATCCATTTTATTCTAAGTTCAAGTTGGTTCATATTCTTTTGTCTCACTCTTGATTGGGATGAGGTCTTTTCCTTTTTCCTAATCGAGATAGGTCATATTTCCTTTTGTTATTTGCATATTAGATTAGATTATATTTACATCTAGGAATTCATTTATGAAAGTCTCTTTTTGCAGGAGAAAATTTTCTTGTGGCCTGGTTGAGCCCTCATTTTAGCCAATCCTAAGGATTTCCTCTTACAATCATGTTTCAAGTAGGTAACTCCTTTCCTTCTACCTACTGATAATAGCAATATATATCGTACATTAGCAGGTAGAGGATAGATTTAGTGTTAGATTAGTTTAGATTAGAATTAACATTTATTTTAGATTAGTTTTAGAAAAAGGGTAACTGGACACATTTAACCGATCGGGATCACCACACCAAATGGATAAGGGGATAATTGGGGCCATGACCGAGTGATTTCCTTAATGTTGATCATGGTCAATTTTGGCCATCAACATTATTTCCCAATCCAGAGCATTTTCAGTGAAGATCTCATCTTCAAAACTATCATGTGCATATGGCTTGTGAGATACTATTTAACTAGCATGTTGGGCCACTAAATTTTATGATCATGTTTCCTATATCTGCCTATGTAAAACCTATACCCTACCTATATTTGAGCTTCCTTATTGTCTTGTGTGGTGTCTTTTACAAAGTGATATCCTACATAGAATCCATATGGGATCAAATATATTTTGTTATCTTTCATCGGGGAGGCACTGAAACCTTGCAAGATAGTTTGGTAACAGATTCCCCCTGATACCAACCAGTTTGGCACATGAGATGGAAATAGATGTGTGGCTCTGAAAATCCTAAGGTAAGTACTTTTCTCTTCTAGATACCAATGCCCTACTCTATAGACAACCTTTATTGCTGCATCAGAAAGCCTTAGACAACTTTGCTTAAAAAATATGAAATACAATCTATCTAGGAATTCATCGCAAGTTGTAGCATAATAATTCTTATACCTATAGGGGCTTTCGCAGTGCAAGATGTTAGATATTATTTTTGGGATTAACTGCGTAGTGTAAGTCATTAATCTATGACCCATATCCATGAGTATTAGTCATGACTGACCAATAATTCTCATGATTTGAATAGTCCACTTAGCACTCATTGCATCGGGTGAATCTCACAAGGGTGAAGAAGTGGGATTGAAACCAACGAAATGAATCGCATAGCATCAATCATCACTTCCAGGGCTTGCACCCGGTAACCAGGACTTCCCAGGTGGTCACCCATCCCAAGACACCTCTGGCTCAAGCGCGCTTAACTGTGGAGTTTTCCTATATGCTTAAATAATAAGAGTGAAGGGAGCTCTAACTGGGTAGTTCATAAGGCACAATACTACCCAGTTAGAGCTCCCTTCACTCTTATTATTTAAGCATATAGGAAAACTCCACAGTTAAGCGTGCTTGAGCCAGAGGTGTCTTGGGATGGGTGACCACCTGGGAAGTCCTGGTTACCGAGTGCAAGCCCCGGAAGTGATGATTGATGCTATGCGATTCATTTCGTTGGTTTCAATCCCACTTCTTCACCCCTGTGAGCATCACCCGATGCAATGAGTGCTAAGTGGACTATTCAAATCATGAGAATTATTGGTCAGTCACGACTAATACTCATGGATATGGGTCATATATTAATGACTTACACTACGCAGTTAATCCCGAAAATAATTCTTATACCTATTATCCCATAAAACACTGAAATAGACATGGACATGTAACTCTAAGATATGCGAACATAATCCTAGTCCTGGAAATACGTTTCTAGCACATAGTGCATCTAATAGGTAGGAGGCCATAAAGAAGGCAGGGACTTCTCTTGCTTTTGGTTTCTAGGATTTCTCAACCCTAATACTCAACTTCTTTAAAATTATGGCACCCCAGTTGAAAACGCTTTTGGATATATCTATTGTATATGTTAGGGGCATTCAGGCTTCTGAAAACTTGGAGCAATCCTTCTCTCCATACAATTGGCATATCAGGGCCATGAAGAACATATAAGGTTCTTTAAGGTTTACAGTATTGTACCATCTAGAGGATCTGCTCACTAATTTCCTATCCTCCTTCCACTAGGACACCAACAATTGACTAGTGTTATGTTCTTCATAGAATTTGACCACAAAGTCGGTGTTAATCCTAACTTTGATCTCCTTGAGTTTGTAATATTTGTTGACCTCTATTGGTAGGAAAACACCAACACATTGATCCTTCACATCATTTATCAAGCACTTTTCGGCATTGGGGTGATTAATTATCCATTCTAAGGTTTCCACACAGGGTAAAATTGTGGTTCTGGAGGCCACCGTGTGCAGAGATGATAATTTGATGTTTTGAAATACATGGTCATCCAGGACTCTTACTTCTGGATCGATATGCAAACTGAACTTAGGAAAATCACCATTATAAATTTAATTGTATAAATCATGCCAGATGGGAAGATATACCTTAGATGTTATTCTTATGTATGTGTATTTGTAGAGCGGTGGTGGAGCTAGCGGTTTCTTCTGCAAAATTTTGATTACAGAGTCTACTTTGGGTTTGAACTCCAATTCTCTAGTAGTAGCAGGGCTAGAAGTCTCTCCAACCAGTATCTTCTTTCCCTTCGGCGTCTTTGGTAACGGATGATTTGTTTCTCATTGAGGAGGCATTTTCCTTGCATAAGACAATGTTATTAAACTTTCCATAGATCAAATCATGGGTAATTTACCAAAAATGAACACAACAGCTAAGAAAAACTGGAGTTTTGGGATTTTATCACTTACTAGTTTCAAAAATAACAGTAAAATTGAAAATAGCTTATCCTGCAACAAACACAACACTTGGTTATACAAGAGATCCTATTGCATGAAGATATCTAATGCTCTATGAAAATAATGATAAGACAAAAGAGCCAAATCGGATTCAATAACTTGTTTCTACCAATCCCATCTGAGTTCACCATTTTTTTAGTACAGCAGAATCCCTGTGAATCGTTGGGAATTAAATTTATCGTCAGTGCCATGCTCTCGGATTTAATGTGCTACGTTAATCAGTGGCACAATAGAACTTTAAGTTGGTTGATTGATGATCTTGAACAATGATAGGTTGGCCCATAATGATTGCTAAAATTGGGGATCGTGGATATGTTCCTTCTTATGGTTCGAATGACTTATCAAATCATTTAATCGCCAACTCGGACGAAGGTGGATGTTTGAAACTTTGATTATGTGACTCTTTCCTTAGGAGATTTTCAAAATGTTGATGTCAGAATACACATCGTGAAGTGTGAAGTTCAGATTCTCCCTCGACTGATGTGGCCTTCTCATATAGGTTGGACCTGAGGGATAACACGCAGTGAGTGAGGTCCTTTTGCCTTAAAAAACAAGGTATTGTAGAATATGGACGGTCTAGATCAAACATGGGGCTACACGAACAGTTAATATCGCAACTCGTTCTACAAGAACAACTTGACTTCGTCAGCGTCAGGTATGGCTTGCCTTAAGTCTTTTTACAATCTTCACTACCAAGTGTCGATGGTCGAAGGACATCAACGATCGGTGGAATGAGCAGTCTATCGTGCATTCGCGTAGAGAGACCCCCAACACTCGATCAATGCATCGAAATTTTTCACAAGTGTCCATCAGGCATTGGGTAAGTCAACGATTGACTAGTATTTTTGACAAAATTTTAGAAATGCTAAGTCTTGAACCGCTTTTCTGAGCATCAAAAATACCTAACCCTTTATTCCTTTCAATGATAATCCATATTAAGCCTTGGACTTGAACAAAAAGCGCAAAAACAAAAGAAAAAATTAAATCATGTTATGACCATGAGAGAATCAAAGTGTGAGGATGAAATTAAAGCAAAGTGGTACCCCAGAAATTCTGAAAATTATGTGGGTGTGTTGAGTGCTCAACACACTGAAGATTTATGTTTTGTACCCCCTATACGTCTTGATGGGAATCATCAAGGAGATATTATAGTTCGTGAGATTACTCATGATGAGCATCTTCATATGAGAAAATCAATTCCTATGTGACATGGCCCTAGCATGGTAAGCCATATGATGCCAACATTGGCTCATGCGTTTATCCTTGGTCTGAGCCTAGCAATGGATTCTACTTGGTGTAAAGAATCAATATGTGTAGTGCCTTGTACATAAGTGTGTGGTGTGAGTCGTTTTTTTTTTCATATTCATATCCAAAACATCCAAAAAAAAAAAAAAAATTGAGATTTCACTACGTGTTTGGACCTTGGTATCTAACTTACCTGTGCTAACAGGATTACATGGATTTGTTTTTACAAAAATGGTGACTTCCACTAAAATCGATGTACACGTTACTGAAATGGCATATAGGGATAGGTTCTTCCCTACATCCATGATTTTCATTATTAACCATTTGTTTTACCGTCACCTTCCTTAGGTTTGATCCCTTCAAGTTGCAAAATTAGCCATTCCATTTTTTTCACGTCGTAACTTATCTGGTAGTTCCTACCCCTCATGGGCACCCTAGTTAGAAACTGGATTTTCATTCGATTCTTATGTTGCGATTTCCCATAGGATTGAGAACCCTCCTATAGTCGCGCCATGACTTGACATTGAGACTCATTTTCCTCTCTTCATCTATATTCTGGTCAAAATCCCAAGGGGGTTCCTATCCTTTTATGTTTCTTAATGGTTTCCTATGCATTTGTTGCCTACGTCATTTACTTTGTCGTTGCATTATTGTTTACCTAGATCCCTCTTACCACTATTGTAGTATCCCTTGACCATCTTCCTCTTGCATTATTTGGCCTATGTTTATCATTGATCTACCCATGGAGAGAACGACTACTAAGAGTGGATCTCACTTTCTAGTACCATTTTCATTCATTTTTCTTAGGTCAGTTCCATGCACTTGGAAAATAGGAGCATGTTTTTAAGCCACTCATTCTCTCTAGGAAAATACACTTTTATCTCTTTATCGAACTCATAAAAAGACACGAAAAATACACCATCACGAGTATATTTTTAACTCTGTTTTGGGATCATTCAAATTGAATGAAAAAAACACTACCAATCATACTTGTGTCCTTCTTTCATGCTCATTAAACCATGAAGGAGACAAAAAAAAAGGAGGGTTTTTTTAACCATTGATCTATCTTGAAATGGAAACATCAGTCAAGTCTCCCTTGAACATGGCTCTTATTTGAGTCATCATCTTATAGTTAGGTTTTAGCTTGCCTAGGAGTCATCCCAGTAATATGAGTCATAGATACTCCTCTGACTATCTACCCTTCTAGTCATCATGGAGAGTGCTTCAAATCCTCATGCGTTGTTGTGCTATATTCATCTAGCTCTTGAGTCTTGTTGCCAAGTCACTATTGTGTCGTGCTATATGTTCAAGGGAATTTTAATCCTGAGTCAACCATCTATTGTTTTGTTGAATTTCTGAGTCAACCATCCTTGTGTCAGTTGTACTTGATGATTCTATCTCATCATGTCATCTCTCGGTGTGTCTTTCATGTCAATTGATGGGGGATACATTAAGGCCCTCCTTCAACAGATCTCTTCCTATCGACTTCTATACATTATCTAGGAGAGGGATCTAGAAACCAGCCAATACCTTGGAGCTTGCAGTCCTCAGTGACAGGCCTCCTCAAAATCAATAGTGTGTTTTCATCATTGACCCATGATCGATTGATTCTATGAGTGTTCAAAATCAAATCCTCTATTCACACTCGTTGGATTGAACTAGGTACCTTGGGGTCCATCTTGATCATCGTTGGGTATCCTCACGTCTTTTAATGGTATAACTCATTGATCAGTACAGAGATGGTTTCTACCATGCTTGACATTATCTCATCTATTTTCATGTTGTAGAATCATACCATCAAGGTTTGGGGTGAAGACCTTAGGTTTGGGGCCATATCCTTCATTCACAGCACCCCTCCCAAGTTGCGATGGAGTATATCACTTATGTATGATTACTTTGAATACTTTGGGGCACTCTCCTTAGTGCTCATTGTCTTCCTGATGTATATGGTGTGACATAGATCCACATTTTATTTTCTCGTGGCTATGATCTTATTGATGACATGGATCCAGCGTGTATTCTTTCATGGCCATAGTCTTGCATTTCATGTCATGGATACACAATGTATTGTTTTTGCAGACATTTTTTTATACTCTTCAAATTATAGGTATGTCTACCTTGGGGATGGTCTATATATGTCATTATCCTTGGTGCTTGATTGCAGATACTCCTTGACTTTTGAACCTCTTTGCTCTCTCCTCACACTGCCTCATAGTTTATTGTAATGTGTTTCGATCATCCATTCCTTTCATAACCTCACACTTTAGGGGGAATTTGTAATAGCCTTAATTTCCACCCTACATTGTCAGAAGGGACATAGCAGAAGATGTAGGACAAGAAATAGCCCTCAACTCAAGGTTCATATATTTTTTTAGGGGTGTTGTTGGTCATATATGAGATTACTAGTGACATGTCACTTGTCACCAGTTCACAAAAAGAGACACCCTCTCATACCTTATATATTTGTAGAGTTTCGAAGAGATGAGCAAGGGATGAGTTGGTTCTTTGTGGCATGAGCCTTTAAAATCACATCATTCGAACCTCCACTAGTCTCTAGAATATCTAGAAGCTCTCCCAATCCTCTATCAAGAATCTTAAAAAATAAGGAAAGTCTTGAGCATGAGGGAGGAAGAATCATTAACAGATATATGCTGCAAAAATTTAGATGTGCTTCTCCATCTACATCAGTTGCAGTCATGTTGCCTAGCTTGGTTGAAGGGTTGAGGAGGAGAAAAGAGCAAGGGGAAATGAGGAGTGCCTCTGCACCTTGAGGTAATGATATTGATGTACTTCTTTCATTTTAGTTAATATATCATTAGTTTCCCCCCATGAATATTTGTATTTCATTCATAAATATTCAGATCTAGTTTATTTCATCATAGATCGAGTTAGATCCAAGCTAGATCTAGGATTCTAATGCTAAGAGAAGAAGTAGGAAGGAATTGTTTGTCACTTGTGTGCAGGAAGCAGTTCATTTTAGGTGGAGTATGAAAGTAGGATGTTATGTGGAAGGGAATCTCTACATGTAATGACATCTACTTAATCAACTACATGACATATCAAATGGCCATCATAAATTTTCCATCAATTGCAATGACATATTAAATGACCATCACCAATTTCTAAATGCAAAAAATGAATTCATTTTTTTTACACTTTGACAACAAAATGATTGGAATGCTTTCTATTAAAAATTTAAGATAAATTGTAGGTAATTTAGTTGATTAATATCATTCACAAATATCAAAGAAAAAATATTTCAATATTCCCTATTGAGTAGAAAATAATATTATGAGTTCAACATGTGACTTATGAATTTGTGTGGGGAAGATAACAATCATTCCTCCCAACCACCTAAATTAAACTCACTTAACATATTTAAATATTAATATAAAATATAAAAATAAAATCATTTTAATTTAAGAATTTAAGAAAATTTAATCAATAACATTATGTAAACATGAAAAAAAATATATTATTTAGCTTTAACTTTAATCTCAAATATTTGTAATTATTAAATTAGTATACATAAAATAAATAATAATACACATAAAATAAATAAATATTATTTGAGAACTTGTTACTTATAAGATACAATTATTGTAATATTTTTTCTCATATGTAAAGCATCGAGAATTTTCATGAAAATTTATATTATTTTATTTTAATTTATCTCAAATAATTGTAAAGCATCAAGAATATTCATGAAAATTTATATTATTTATTTTAATTTATCTCAAATGATTGTAATTATGAATGTAAAATGGCTCATGCATAGGATATAATTATTGTAATATTTCTTCTCAAATGTAAAGCATAAGAATAATTTTCATCAAAATTTGTAATATTTAACTTTAATTCTACTTCCATATGGTTGTAATTATTAATTTAAGTGGTGGGTACATAAAAGTAAATATTATTCTAGATCTTGCTACTTTTGCAATTGCAATAATTTTTATCGTAAGTAAAGTATAGGAAGATTTTTTAATGGAAAAATATGTTATTTGTCTTTAACTATATTCTCAACTGGTTGAAATTTTGAATATAAAATGATTCGTGCATATAAAAAACAAAAAGTTATTTTAGAGCTTGCTCCCTTATAAAATATAATTATTGCAATTCTTCTAGAATTCTCTTCGAAAAATGTATTATTTGAATTTAATTTTACTTTCGAACGGTTGTAATTATTAGTATAAAATGGTTGGTGTATTAAAAAAAAAATTGTCATAGAACTTGGTATTTTATAAGATATAATTATTGCAATTCTTCTAGAATTTTCATGAAAAATTGTATTATTTGAATTTAATTTTACTTTCCAACAGTTATAATTATTAGTATAAAATGGTTGGTGTATTTTAAAAAAAATTGTCATAGAACTTGGTATTTTATAAGATATAGTTATTGAAATATCTTCTATTTAATATTATATGACTTTATCACTTATCTTAAATGATGGTAATTATTATTATAAAATGACTTTGCATATTAAAAATATATATATTATTTTAAATAATATAAAAAACAATTTTACAAAAAATTGTATTATTTGATTTTAACTTTATTTACATATAGTTAGAAGATTGTTTGGAAAAAGCAAGTTGTGTCAACCCTACTCTCACTGGTATAGTCATCAATCTTTTTCTTTATGTTGATGATATCGTTCTTATGGCAAGGAGTCCCCATGATCTTGAAAACCAACTAAGAATCCTTAAGGATATTTGCTCCAATATGAGTATGACTGTTAATACTGATAAGACTAAGGTCATGATTATTAAATCAAATAAGACCCCTTATGATACCTTCATATATGACAACAACAACTTGGAGGAAGTGACTTCATACAAATGTCTTGGAATTGATATTCACCACAAGCTCAATTGGAATTATAGCATTGAGAAAAGGATTATTGGGGGATGTAAAGCTTATTGTGGGCTTGAAAACAATTGTAAATCAGTTGATCTTTGGATTTGGGATAAGAAGAAACTCCTCTTTGAGACTCTTGTTACACCTGTTATCCTTTATGGATGTGAAGTATGGGGTTGCAGTATCTCTCGTGAATCATGGAGAAAGATAGAACAAATACAAAAGAATTTTATAACCTATAATCTCAAAATTAAAGGAAATATGCCATATCCCATCCTCCTCTTAGAAACAAGCCTCTACCCCATTGAGAGTATGGTTATGACTAGATACCTAATGTATAAGAACAAGTTAAACAACATGGAAGACAAGAGTATTCCTAAAATTGCTTCAAAATCAAGTCATAACCAACATCGACTCAAGCGAGGATGGCATAAAGATGCTCTGTATTGGCTAAACTATTAGGGAATCATGGAAGACACCATTTTGCAGAATAAAGATACTATTAAAAAAAACATCAAATCAAAATTTAAGGAGAAAATTTGGTGTGATAAAGAGTTAGAGGAAAAAAGAAAATTAAGGTATTATAAGGATGTAATCAACCATAATCTAGAAGATCAAAATTATCTATCTATTTTCCCAAGTGTAAAGAAAAAAATAAGCATTTCTAAGATAAGAACAAATTCCCACGAGCTCCATAGTGAAATTGGGCATTGGTCAATTCCTAAAACACCATGGGATAAAAGAGTGTGTCACCTTTGTGACACTAAGAAGGTTGAAGATGAAAAGCACTTTCTCTTAGATTGTCCAGCCTATACACATATTAGATCTTATTTTCAAAATATTTGTCACACTACCAACCTTCCTAACCTCTTAACGCAACAAAAGTATGGTGATCTTGGAAAGATTGTCTTAATGCTTTTCTAGCACAGAAACAAAATTCTAAAGAATCGCAAGTAATCACTTACCCTCTTAAGGATCGATAGACCAATTTGGTCTTAGTGGATGTTAATCATCATCAGTTATAAGTATTAGGATAAAATGGTTGATGAATATTGTTAAATTTTACTCTAGATCAGCTAACTAAGTAAACAAATGAGGTCTAAATACTTTGTTAAAATAATTAACTCTTGCATGTAGCGGAAAAATGAGAAAATCAATCACACAAAGTATACAAAAAAAAAATTGCTCTTCCAAATCAGTTCTTCATCAAATAACATCATAACTTACAAGAGCTCCCTTCACAAGGAAAATGGCTTTGAGAAATTAAAACCACAAACCAAATATGCAAATCTCAACCACAATGTTGTCTTGATTTGCATGTTACCAATCATTGAGGTTGTCCATACTGATTTGTACCTATTGCAATAAATGCAGCTACCTTGAAAGATGTGATACCTCAAAATCCATGCTACCTCAAAAGACATGCTGCCTCAATTTTTGTGTTTCCTCAATTTTTGTGCTGCCTCAAAATTTGTGTTATCTCAAAAGACGTGATGCCTCAAAATCTATGTTGCCTCAAAAGATGTGCCACCTCGAGAAGTGTGTGACATGACTTGGGAAGTGTGCCACTGTTTTTCTTTTCTCGCCAAGCTGAAAAATCAAATCTGATTTTTCCTCTTCACCTCACATGACTTGTGAAATGAAAAATCCTTGTGTCTTTAACTTTACCTTCTCTATCTTTTGTCTTGAGCGATTTACCTAATCTCAATGATCAAGATTAGATAGTGAGATCAACCACTCTCTTTTAAATAAATCATTAAGTGACTTTAACTTAGTCACTTTATAAAAAGACATTCACTTTATTAATAAATTAACAAATTTAATAAATTAATAAAGTTGATTATAGGAAAAGTATAGGATACATTTAATGACGATTTATGCAAGTAGACACCCTTACATAAATACTTGTCCAAGCTACAAACACTAACACTCCCTCTTAGCGAGGAAGGTATTATCCACCACTCCAAGCTTGTCTCTAAATAAGATGAACTTTCCCTTGACCAAGGTGATCCGGATGGATCTCGGTGGCCATCCACCTTTTCCACTGAATCACCATTTTGAGCATGTGGTTTTCATAAACCATGATATTCACCCTTTTGATGGGGAATGGAATGTAATGTCATCTTCATTTGTTAATTACAGACATCATGTAATTATTTCCTAGTGGTCTTATGTACATGCCTACATCATAGCGTT
>ML807126.1:0-37596 GCA_009831015.1 Picea engelmannii
TAGATATTCTATGAAATCATTTTAAATTGTAAATTGATTAATTTTTTCCTTAATAAATAATTTAGAAATTTATTTTAAATTCACAATTAATTAATATTTAAAAAGAAATATTATTAATTCTTAATAAGACTTTGAGAATTTTTCTTAAATTTTTTTACAAATCTCCCCATGTCATGGACATTATTCAAACTTTTTTTTACAAAGAAATCATTTCTTTCTATGAAATACATAGAGTTTGGGTTTAAGCCGCTCACGATAAAAATAATTAAAGATAACAAAGACTACCAAGAAAAAGTTTAAAAAATTGGAGGGCTTATCCTCATCCCTCACATCCACACATCTTCAATTGAGTAGTGAATTAGGGCTTCCCTAAACCATGGATTCAAAGGCTCAATGTACCTATTTTTGAAAGTGGGAATAGAAACAATCCCTCTAATTATAAGACCATTATGGAATCATTTAAACAAATAATATCAATGTATGGCTAGGATGCTATGGAAAAAGAGATAAAGACTAGGCCATATTTATGATTTATCATTCAATTATGGATCACCTTGTTACACTTAGTATCTTTGAAAATGAGTGTTCAAATAATAAAACCAATCTCCTACATTATTTTGTTTTCTTTAGAAAAGATTTTGACACAATACCCAAGACTAACCTTTGGAATGTATAAGAAGAGATAAAAGTTCCTGTTGAGTTGAGAGATATCGTGATAAGGATGTAAGAGAACATTATTTCCATGTTTACAAACACTAAGGCTTGCTCAAAAGAATCTGAATATAATATAGGAGTTAAGAAAGGTTGTCCACTATCGCCTACCTTTTTTTGGTATATGCATTGGCAAGTTATAGGGTTGTTTGGAGGAAGCAGGCCGTGTTGTTAGGGACCTAACCTCTGTAACCCCTCATGTATGTAGAATAATATATTTTCTATGCAATAAAGGTCAAAATTATTTAATAAGGAATATTTAATAATGTGAACAAGTCTATTGTATGAAGACTTAATACAAGCTTCCACTTCTAGAAATATCTTCCTCTAGAATGTTCTTTAGAAGATAGAATTAGTATAAATAGGAGTAGAAGGGATGAAAAATTATCGCCTTGAGAATTATTTTAATAGAGATCTTCTTTGCTGGAGATTTATCCCTCAAAGAGGCAAGTGAACATTTCTTTCATTTAGTAAAGGTAATATTGTTGGTGTTGATATTCTCATTATTTTGTGGTTCCATAGGTATTTGCTACAATATTTCTATTTTTTCTTATTATAACATATCTAGTACCTTACAAGTGCTATCATAACTCTTTCCTCTTTGGAAATTGTGGGAATTGTTTTTCCAGGGTGGAGATGTGCATTGTCAACTATCCAATTAGAGCTCCCCTATGAGCATCACCCGATGCAATGAGTGCTAAGTGGGCTACTCAAATCATGAGAATTATTGGTTAGTTGCGACTAATACTCAAGGATACAGGTCATAGATTAATGACTTACACTATGCAATTAATTCCAAAAATGATATATAATATGTTGCATTGTGGAAACCCCTCTATGCTTAAATAATAAGAGTTAAGGGAGCTCTAACTAGATAGTTCATAAGGCACAATACTTGCTAAGGTTTTGAAAATGGGGTAGCAAGCTAAGTGGGCTTGATTGTGGAGAAAAATCCACAGTTAAGCGAGCTTGAGCCAGAGGCATCTTGGGATGGGTGACTGCCTGGGAAGTCCTGGTTACTGGGTGAAAGCCCCGGAAGTGATGATTGATGCTATGCGATTCACTTCACTAGTTTCAATCCCATTTCTTCACCCCTGTGAGCATCACCCAATGCAATGAGTTCTAAGTGGACTATTCAAATCATGAGAATTATTGTTCAGTTGCGACTAATACTCATGGATATGGGTCATAGATTAATGACTTACACTATGAAGTTAATCCCGAAAATGATATCTAATATGTTGCACTGCGGAAACCCCTCTATGCTTAAATAATAAGAGTTAAGGGAGCTCTAACTGGATATTTAATAAGGCACGATACTTGATAAGGTTTTGAAAATGGGGTAGCAAGCTAAGTGGGCTTGATTGTGGAGAAAACTCCATAGTTAAGCACGCTTGAGCCAGAGGCATCTTGGGATGGGTGACCACCTAGGAAGTCCTGGTTACCGGGTGCAAGCCCCGGAAGTGATGATTGATGCTATGTGATTCATTTCGTTGGTTTCAATCCCATTTCTTCACCCATGTGAGCATCACCCCATGCAATGAGTGCTAAGTGGATTATTCAAATAATGAGAATTATTGGTCAGTTGCGACTAATACTCATGGATATGGGTCATAGATTAATGACTTACACTACGCAGTTAATCCCTAAAATGATATCTAATATGTTGCACTATGGAATTCAACAAAATTGACGAATTCGCAGTGCATTATAGAAAATTCAACTTGAGATATATTGAAATCCTAAGAGGGCTCGACCCCAATAATATTTTTTGACAACATTTACAAACACTTGGCTTCGACGATTGTTTTTTCAAAGGACACCTGTAAGAAAACAGAGACACTGGTGGCAACGCTCCTTCTTCTGATGCTAGTGACCTAGACACACTGCAAAGGAACACTAAATTGTACAGGCAATAGGGGAAAGGCCCCGGTGAGAAGAGTGTTCAATCGGGGAATAACACTCCAAAAAGTATGACATCTCAGAGCATCGCTCCAATGGCCCACAACAAAAAAAAAGAAACTCCGAGTTATTCAAATGGAGGAGGATATAACGACCCTCCTCACTCTAAAATTGATAGTTCTCACAAGCTTCCAGTAGACAAGAAGAGAAAAAAAATGTGGGATAGGTAGAAGAGCCCAAAATTCAGAGTGAGAACCTGGAACTTGATCCTGATCTGGATATTGTGCTCTGCTACCTTGATCAACATGGAGACAACATCCAGCATAGTCTTCCACTGGACATATCTGATACCAAAAATTTTCACGAAGATGAATCCTTCGTGTTCCAGAGCTATGTTTTTGACAGCCAGTCCAAAAAATTGATCATTGAAAAAAAAATGTAAAAAATAAGAAAGGAAAATCTCGTTCAGAGGTTGACCTTGCCAACATGCGGAAATCCCAAATATGTCAACTTCACAAGGTGAGTGGAGATGAACTTCATGATTTCGTTGGAAGCATCGATGCCGAGAATGCCAGACTAAAGGATCGGGTCAAGGAACTAGAAGAGGTTTTGATTCCTATGCCATTTATTGCCAATCCTTTGGAAATAGCCATGCCTGCCACCCCTGCAACCAACTTAAAAGGATCCTCCAGCCTCCTCACATCTTGTAGAGGATATGTGGAGAATAATATTAAGAAAAGAATGGAATTGGTTACTAAGGCGTGGGGAACATCACAAACCATCACTTCCCTTGGAACCAGGGCACATAGTTTTCTCGAACATTTGCAGGTAGAATTAAAAGATGAAGAACATGTATATTTAAACACGGTCCTTCCTTTTGGCACCATTGTCAACAATATGAGAGAAACACACCCCTTACATTTAACTTTTGTCTTTGATATTAATATGATATAAATATACTTATACTCATGAGATATTTGAAAATTACAACACTCTACATGTCTTATTAACATTGTGTTTATATCATTTCCTTCTTCCTAAAGTAAAATAAAATTGTTTTTAAATGATAAAATATTAAACTTAATAACAAACTTGTAATAATATTATTATACAAACAAGATCTTCCATCCAAAAACCGGATCAGTCAATTAAATGCATGCTGGAAAGAAAAAGTGAAGAACCTGCACCTCATTGTTCAGTCATGTGAACAAGCCATATCAAAGAAAGAAAAATTATTCACAAGACTATCAAGAATAAACTTAGCTAGAAGGACGAATGACTTCCAAGACCCCAACTTAATCATTAACTCCTTTCCCTTAACTAGACAAGAGTTCAATAAACAGGTTGATATGTTTAAGGCATTGTCTTCAGAAAATTTTTACAACATCCTTGAATACGATCAAGATCACGTCAACGACTGGCTAGTCGACTATTCAATACAGAATGAGGAAATTCACCAGGCTCTATGTAATCTTTCTATCGACTTCGGAGAATTAGAAAACAAAATTTTCAACATAAACATACAGAATGAGATCAACGTCACCCCAATGAGAAGCTACATTGAAGAATGTCTTAAAAGGGAATTGAAGAAGGCCACCGACGAAAGGAAACAGGCAATTTCCACGTTTCCAACAGTCATCGATGACATCAATGAAACGACATCCGCAAGAAAATAACGAAAGGGATCATATGTACCATCATTGTAAGTCTATTGATTGCATCCTTCTTTGTTTATCAACCCAGTTATTCCACTTTTTAAAATAGAAATGTCTAGCCAAACACTGATACCTTTCAATTTATTTTTTTTGCAGGTATTGCTCTCTACCGTCGCCCACTTCTTCTTTCTACAGTCCTGTTTCTTGTACATATTTCTCTTATGGTCCATGGGAGACCCAATCCCAGTCTATATGAAAAATGCATTGAAATTTCTAGTAATATGTAACAAACTTTTAGTTTTTGATATATTTCAAAATTTCCAGTAATATGTAACAAACTTTTATTTTTTGATATATTTCAAATAAAATTGATTTTTTATCTCCTTTTAAATTAATGTCCTCATAATTTTTTATCTTTCATCAGTCTATATGACAAATACATTTAATTTTCTAGGAACTTGTAACTTATTTAATATATCTCCTTTCATATTTGTGTTGTCATAAAAAAATGTCTTCCACTATGCACAGATTGTATTTTGTTATATACATTCAAAAAATGAATGGTGCTCTTTCAAACTAAACTTCTTTTTTATCTCCTTTCAAATTTGTGTTGTCATAAAAAAATTTCTTCCACTATCCACAAATTGTATTTTGTATATACATTCAAAAAATAAATGTACAGGTTATTCTTCATGCTGCTTGCCACATCTTCACTGCAGTTTCCATCTTCCTCTGCCACTTTTTCCTATCCCACTTCAACCCGACAAGGATTACGCTTCAACACAGCCTTGTTAATATATGTATTAATTGTTGATTGATCTTTTTGATGAAAAGAAATGCGAAATTTTAATATTCATAATAGATTCTTTTTTGTTTTCCCTTCACCATGTTTATTCCATGGAAAGGTTATGTTCTTATTTTTATATGTATTGTAAAAATGAAGGTCATCTAAACACATAATACATGATTCATGATTGCTCTGTTCATTAGTAATGAAAAACATTTCCCAAGTTGTTAGGGAGGGGGTTGATAGAAAGGAACTGTTAGAGTCGCCTTCTTCTAAGTAAGTGAGATGTTATATTTAAGCCCAGAAAGCTAGTTTCGAGAGTTCACTCATTTCGTGACGTTTCCCACTATCCTTAGTATCCCAACACGCGAAGTGGAGATAGCGGTTTTAAATTTTACCCAAGTTAGTGTCAGGAGTAAATCACTTTAAACCTTAGTTAAGCACTGTCGGAATTTCACGACTCGACGATCGCTCTCCCAAAAAGAAATACCTTCATAGCTCCGAGTCGCGAAGTCACAATATTCATTAATTAAGCATGGATTAATTAAGAGCTTAAGTCAAATAACGAATAATTAACTAAATCGCATCATCGCAATTTCGGGTCTTGGGGGCTCAAAGGCTAGGAGGGAAATATTTCGATATGACGAATGCCGAAAAGGGGGGATTAAAGACTAAAACACACTTAATTAAAGGAGATAAACTGGATTAATTGACGCATTAAACAATCTTTAACACGCACCGTCTACGGAGTAAGTTTTAAATGTTTTTGCATTTGTTCATGTTAATTCTCATCAAACATTTATGGCATTTATTTGAACTGCGGTGAGGTGACAGATAGTAGGATCTCGTTTTTAATTCTAAATCTTTCTATTAAGAGATTTGACCATTCTGTTCGCAAGGACACCAGGGGTTTAAATGACCAAGATAGAGAGTTTTTCCTTCATTATTTCAGTTCTCATTTCTATTTGCGCGCAAAGCCATTTTACCAGGTTAACCGTTGTTTGTGATTTTCAAATCTTTTCGATAGGTGGTCCAGTTGCAGGTTTCACTATCATGGCTCCACGAAAAATGCCCAAGTCAGCTGCCGAGAGTTCAGGTCAGGGTTCAGACATTGTTTCCGATACCTCGCCATGAAGTATTAAGTCTATCAAGACATGGTCATATGTTTCCAACATCTTGCAATCCAAGTCGATAAACTGTTCGGATGATTCTAGTGACAACGAGAAGGATGATTTATCAACCAAATACAAAATCGTCGCTCAAGAAGATATGCACAAAATAGTGGTGAGGCCGCAACTTCTTCCCTATTTTGATATGGTCAAGTGGGTGTTGGACCATGTGGACATCTCGACTAGGATGATTATCAGTGAACAGAAGGTGATGATTGGTACCTTCAGGCCAGAACATTTGCGGGAAATGTATAAACTGTCACCCACGCCGACCCTTACTCACAATGACGAATTCCTAGAAGGTTTCAAGAACAAGGAGTGTGAGCAGTATGCAAAAATTTTGTACGATCTGATCAAAGATTGGGTCTCACACCGAGCGAAATTTAGGGTTGACACGAACGGGATATATTCAATCTATTCCTTGGAGCCACAGTTCAAGTACATAGAAATTATGACCTGCAGGTTGTATGGGAAGGAAGACACTACCCATTTTTTCCTCCCATGGGTGCCACTCATTCATACAGTCACTGAGGGTTTCTCCTTCGACTGGGCCAAACTGTTATCCGACAGTCTGACCAGTCGAATTACTAAATATTGAGCACAGAAGGCGAGTAAGAAAGTAGATTCGTTCTTTATGTCTTCTTACATCATGGATGCCATCTGCTTCATCACACCCTTCCCACTAATGAACTGGAGCCGGGATCCATATAATATAGAGCCTATTCATGTCTAGCACTCGAAGCTTTGGGAGGATAAGGCCAAAGAATTCATCTACGAGATCTTCAACTGGGTAATGGTGCCATTGCATGTCGCCATATTTGGCCAACCGCCTCCCAGGATGTCAGATAGCGTTGCGACCAACCTAAGCAGAATGACAAATTGGTATCTAGAGGCGAAATTTTCGTATATCAGGGTTTTCGGCACCTCTGTCCCTCCATATGCTCTCACGCTATTCCTACCATATAAGCTATTGTGTCGTGAGATTTCCAGATAGATTGTTCTCGGCAGAATAAGCAAAGAGATCAAAGGAGTATCAAAAAAGGTATGGTCGTCCTTCCCTATTCATATTGGTGCGTATTCCTTGTTATATTTTGGCCATGCCAAAGCCAAGGCTATGAATTTAGAAGAAATGAAGCTGGTGGATATTGAGTTCAAGAAGCATGACCTTAGAAAGGTTGTGAGAAATCACCTGGCGAGTTGCGGCCTGAAGAGATATGATCATGAGGATTCCCCTCATGATGAAATATTCTAGGGCGTAAGGTCCTTCTCTGAAGTCCTAAGTCGGATTCAAGCCCTGCCACCTGGAGATATGGCTGAATTTTTGAAATTCCAGGAGCACCGATGGAGTTGTCTCCCCCTGATTTTACAGGGTGAAGCCCCAAAGCTTCCAGTTACAAAGAAGACGAAATCCAAAGGTGAAAAGGACTCAAGTCCTAGCGGGGAGAAGAACCAAGGGAAAACAAGGGAGGCTGGAACCTTAGAGAAAGGAGCCGAAGTCCCCCACAGGAAGGAAGGAAACCCCAAAAAGGGTACGCCAGGAAAGCATGCCTAAGGCCAAGCAGGGATACCCTCACAGGGATCGGGCGACTCACTATCACTCACGTCAAACAAGCCAGTCATAGAGGTCACCCCGAAACAACCATCCAAGGAAATTGACATTCTGATTGCTATTATCACACCCTTACAGTTGACAAAGGGGAATCCTGATGCGGGGTGGATTTTCAATGAAGAACTGACACCCATTTATGTAGAGGAGCTGCCTCCTAACGAATTTTTCTTTGACAAAAAAAGAAAGGCCGTGGTGAGGAAAGAATTATATCAAAAAGAGGGTGTAATGGATAAAAAATTTAAAATCATGATAGATGGGAAGGCCCCGAAAGAGGAAGAATTCATAGAGGAGATAGTCGGGACACTAGGGGCTTATGCTACAGCCAATTAGTACTCAGTTGGGACTTTGAAGTCCCATTTGAAACGAAAGAACCTCTTGATCAGTAAATTGGAAGCTAAAGTGGCTACTGTTGAAGCGAATGTCAGGAACGAGGTGAGCAAGAGCCTTGAGGAAGCCCGAATAGCCGACCTGCGTGAGATCGATAAGCTCAGGTATGACCTCGAGCATGTGTGCCAGTCGGTGCAAATTAGCCAAACAAAGGTAAGCCAGTAGGGGCAACAAATTATAGAGTTGTAATCGAAATTGGATGTGGCCGAGAACCAGGTTTTAGACATAAAAGTGTTCAGATCCCAGGACATCGAAATATGACATAAGGTATTAAAGGCTCAACAAAACCTTCTTTTAAAAGTAGGAACCATTCAAAACCATATCCAGATGATAGATCAAGTATTAGAAAATATTTCTTCGAGAGAAAGAGAATCCAGGGCAACATGGATCACTTTCCAAGACATTGTTATAGCTATGGTGAAGATAGAGATGGTCGACAACTCCAAATTATCCATCGCAGAACAAACCAGAGGAAATATTTTGTTGAAGGTATGGGAGCAGAATATATCAGAAAGCAAAGGGAGATCTAATGAAGTGAAGAATTCTTGTGAGGAAACATTCTCTTTGATAAGTAAAAGTTTGCTAGACCTTAATAAGGAAAGCACTGTTGGGACGCTGGGAAAAATCAATATAGCTAAACATCTGTTGTACATCAAAGAAAACATGGAGAAGAAACAAGTGGAGATATCCCAGATAAGCTAGGTCGATATGGCCCAAGTGGACAAATGGCTAGTACAACCAAGTTTACAATTATGCTCTATCATCACGGAGGACCGACAAGTAAGAAAAATTTTGCCACAGCTGGTGAAGAATTGTTACACCTTTGAAGCAAGCAACCAAGCAGAGCCTTCCAGGTTGAAAGCCTAGTTGGTGGAGAGGTGCGTCATTTTCATCGAGCAAGTGAAGGGGCAGGTTTCTAGTGCTAAATAATGATAGATGTCAACTTGTTCTATTTTTAGAGCCTGAAGGACAGGGAAAGGAAGGTGCTCTACCCTTACTAGGGAAGGCAAAGAGGAGGAGATGAAACGCTCCAATTTTCCATTTGTAACTGAAAAATTTCCAGAACGATCAGAATTCTAGAGCTTCAAAAGTTTGTTTGAATAGAAGAAATATTGTAATAGAAAGGCCTTTTGCCATGAGTAGATTGTAATGGAGAAAGTTCTCTTAAGCCATGATTAATACAAAGCGAATTGAAGACTTCGTATTTCGTCAAGATTGAGTTATGTGTTTTTCCTCTGTATTTCATTCTTCAAGTCATTTTTACATATATGTCTTTGATGAATGTTTTAGCTGTAATTTAGTATAACTTCTACTGTGGTGATCAAGTTCTAGGTATCTAGTTATTTACAGTTTTTCCTCTGTATCGGCTACTAGCAGGTACAAGACCTGTGAATTATTTAGATCTCTACATTATATGCTTTCATCAAGGTATTCCTGTCTTTTATTCTTCTGCCATAGCATGGGATTCCTCTAAAATTGATGCCCCACATTGTTGACATCTCTATGTTTTCGCACTCGGTTTCAAGATTTTAAAATCAGTTATGGAAAACGACCTTCGCTTTCATTAAACCCTTCGATTGGCTTCACTGAATTTTCCCTGTATAATCTAAAGTTGAGATAAGCACTTTAAAGCATCCACCTTCTTTTAAAGCTCTGTTCTCCCCATGACTGCACCCGTCATAACGCAACCCAACAACGAACCCATTCTATCGGATAAAACCAACATCGATTTAAATATTTTCCATACCATACTCAAGACCAACACCACCCGGACAAAGCTCGAATGTTCATGGGCCACCATCGAGCAGGATATCAACATTCAAGAATATTTGTAAGCTAGACAAAGACAACTCAGAGATCGTCCATAGCTTCATCCCCCCAAATTATTTCTTCCCCTTCCTTTTCTTTCACTCTTTTTAGATGCTTAGACTCTACACTTTATAGCCTTAAGTGTGGACTCAGGAACAATAGGAACCATTGTGTAGGTTTTCCTATGAGCATTCCTTTTCTTATCCATCCCTATTATCGATTCTTCCACGGATATCACTACTAGAAAATGCCTATGTATTTGGACAAGGGGTTAGCTCTATGTTTGATTTTTTATATTAGGAAATGAGGTTTTCTCCAAGTATGTGAGCACTATCCATAACTATAACATGGGCCTTCTTTGAATCTTGACATTCATACCTTCAAAAAATGGAAGAGATTTCTGGAAATGAAAATTCGGAGTAGATATTTTCCTGAGCATGTATGTCATCGATACTATATTTGCAACTGTCTTCTTGTTGAAAATTTAATATTTATTTAGGTAACTAAACATTGTCTCTATTCATATCCATAATAACATCCTATTGTTTGATGGATAAATACGTATACCTATCAATTTTATAAAGAAAAAAACACCTCTATCTTCAAGATGAAAAGAACTTATGCGTATAAGGTGAGTATCTACAATGATAGACAGGAGGCCCTCTGCTTCGCATGATTCATCAAACAATTATGTGGCATGGCCAGGTCTATTTTTCAATTTTTCATAGTGATCATAGGCATCATAAATAGGAGGGTGATTAAAATGAAACATTTAATATATGTATGTCAATTGCGTTTAGCCTAAGTGGTTATGTTGAGGGGTGTTTTTTCCCTCACCAAGGTTCAATTCCCACAACTGACATGTTGTGTTCTTAAATGAGAAAGATATTGAAAAAAGCCTCATCTTTCTACAAAATTTGGCTTACCACGAGTACCATCCTCGAAATCAGGGGAAGTGCCCCATGCATTTCCCCAGGCTCTATTACAAGGAAAAAAATAAAAAGGCAATATATGTCACTATTGAGTTTAAGTTGCAGTGGTAGATTTATTTTGGACCATACATTATTATTTCCATATAATTGTTCTCTACCAACATCAAGTGTTTGAACTTCCAGGGTGGAAACAATATTGTTGGATGATAGGTCATGTAGACAAGATGTAATATTGGTGAAGAACCGCTCAGTATTCATCCCGAGGATGACTTGATTTGCCAGTACTCTGTGTAAGGAGGGAGAACCGATATCACTAGGATTCTTATGAATATGTAATTGCCTCCATGTTCACTTAGAATTTGTATGAAATCCAAATTTAAAATTGGTTTCTCATGCTCATCACATTTATATGATTTATCCTTGAAATCTATAATATCACTTAATTATTTATTGTAGAAACATTACTTATTATGGGGTTGGGAAAGACAGTGATATGTTCATATATTTACTTACTGGTACCAATATTGGAGTTTGAATTCAAGGTTGAAAACTATATTAACATATTTTCTTCTTTAATGACTTCTTCACCATCTTCAAGAGGATGGATGTGATCTTCCTTAACAAGTTTTTTTGCATCATAAATTTTCCTGATTCCTTCAATGATGGGCCACCATTTCTCATTGTCATTTGGGATCCATCGCTTGCAAAATGCTTTAAGAAACCCTGCAAACGATGATATTTTTCCTTTTCTAAGAAATTCAAACCATATCCTTGCATCCCCTTGGAGACCTAATGTAAAAAGTTTCATCATATACTCTTCATGAAATAGGTCATTGCTTGAACTAAATTCAATGAAAGATAATATATGTTGTCTGAATGAATTATCATATCCATAAAAAACTAGAATTTC
This sequence comes from Picea engelmannii, assembly GCA_009831015.1. Lineage (NCBI taxonomy): Eukaryota > Viridiplantae > Streptophyta > Pinopsida > Pinales > Pinaceae > Picea > Picea engelmannii. Next base: position 11,872 of record ML807126.1, read on the forward strand.
CCTTGTATCTACTACATTAGGTTTCTCATGAGGAAACCTTGGGATATTTGAAAAATCAAAAGAAACATACCAGCTTGCCAACCATGGAGGAAATTCCATTTTTCTTTTCTTCTATGTTTTCAATATAAGGATGAAAATGAAATTTGTGATCAACAATGATCATGCCTTATACCAATACCATGGTGGAGTCATCGAGATGATATTTTCTTCAAAATCCTTCCAATTGATGGATGTGCTCACCTCTACATCTAGTAATGTACTCAAAATCTGTAAGGGACAAGGGCTTTATCCCTTCATGAAATTTCCATGTGAGAATAAAATATTCAATACAAATCTGTCATGAAGCATAGTCTTCAATTTTTTGGGTGAATGGAATTTATCCTTGGCAATGACACAAAAAATGTTACCACCCAAATTGTGCTTAATGATAAAATCCCTAATCCACAAGGTAAAACTCAAGGGAAAGTGTTAGGATGGTCATCAATGTCATCTTAGTAACTTATCCTCTTGACTTTAGGCTAACTTTCCTCTATATTAAGGGGTTATTCCTAGTAGGATTACTAAGACCAAGCAATGAAGCACAAGGTGAATCTAAGGGTGTCCTTAGTAAAATTCACTTTTTGGTTTTTGATGGTTTTAAATATAGGTGATAGAAGGAAGTAGAGATCAGTTCTAAATACAACCAGGGGAAATGAATTCATGGTGAATTGAATGACCTATGATACCAAGAAGAAATACCTTTCAGGAATTGGCATATTTCATTTAAAGATTAGAGCTTGTAGATTACAACCAAATAGAGCAATATCCCTTCATCCAATCTGGATTAACATTGGATATCAAGGTGTACAAGAAGGGAACCTTAATGGATAAAACCTTCACCAACAACATAGACTATGGATTGAAAATTTTAATTTATACATTTAGTAGGGACCCATAAAGAATAAAAAATAATGACACCAAATAATCACCAAATGACCAAAGGAAGAATGAAGGAAACAACCATATAATGTATTCCTTCCAAGTGGTAAACTTACCCCTCAAATGTATCGATCTTGAAGGATTCTAGAAGACTTGACCATTTCAAAGTTAATCCTTATGCACCAAACAATGACCAATATGGAGAAGCTTCAAATATTGAAAAAAAGCATCCATGAGGAAATAACCCTTTACAAAGCCATATTCTCCAATAAATGTATTTCAATTAATCTTAAGGAGTGAGAGACACAAAAATCCAACCATGATTACAAATGAGAGCCCAAAAAATCCAACCATGATTACAAATGAGGAAGGGAATCTCTTTATATAGTGTGATGCTCACCTCCATTTACAATAAAATAATAGTATCCCATGTTAAATCATTATATCTAGGTTATGGAGGACTGAAACACAATTTCCTCCAACCAAGTAGTCTAGAATACAAATTAAAATAAAGTGGTCAAACCACATGTAAAATGATCAAAGTGAAAATCTCCACAAGAGAGGAATGTCTCTATAAGAGAAGGAAGAACGGGTGTCCAAGGTGAAACATTGGCCTCTAAAGATAAATAATCAATTAAATCTCCACAAATCAAGCACATGGAGGCATCCACATCTCCTCCAAGTAGACATATGTGGCTCCAAAGTTAAAACTCCCCCATAATAATGAGTAAAACCCATACAAGAGGGGGGAAAACTCTCCAAGTCATCTCCAAAATTACGAGTGAAGAAACAATCTCCCCTCAAAAATGAAATATAAGGCTCCTATGGGCTCCTCCAGTGTGGGCACGTGACTCCCCAAGGTGAAGAAAGATTAACAAGCAATGAATAAAAACCCTCTAAGGTGGACGTGTCCTAAAAAAAACTTCAGAAACAATGTATGAGATCTTCAGGATATTGAAATCTTCCACAAGTCATGCGAATAATCCGCTCAAGTCATGGCATGGTCAAATAATCCCACACATGCCAAATACAATCCCCCATGAGTGAGTAATACAATCTCAATGTGGGCATCCCCTTAATTGATGTGAAATATGCCTAAATATGAATCAAGAAGGTGAATATTCAAAATTATAGAACATGGCATGGAATGACAAGCATTGACACAAGAAAATAGCTCAAAACTATTTTTTACCATGCGTCGAGAAATGCAAACTACGTCGAGATATGTGAATTTTCTTGGGAACAATGAAGATCCCCAAAAATTAGGATAGATCCAAAATCCCATCTTATGGCTCATCCACATGTAATAAAACCCCCTATCTCGTCAATAACCATAAAAATAAGTGCCTCACTTGTCCAAATCTTAAAAATAAAAAGGGGTAATGAAGAAATTCATTGGGATTACTACATGACAAAATAAGGGGTATTGGCTTCAAACATGTTCGTGTTCTCTTAGGACAATATTTCTCAAGTTTTATTTTGATTAGCGCAACCCCTTAGTCTATGGATTTTTGTGCCTACAATTTGCTAGCCTAGATGAATTTTTCTCCTTTTCAATGAAGGGTTTAAAAATATTCTTTGAGGGAAACTAATCCTTTTATATTTTTGGGTAGTTTTAAACAAAGTGACCATACTCATGAAAACAAATGCACTTGAAGGTAAGTTTCTTATATTATAGTACTTGTTAATTACTCTAATGGTCCATATTAATTCATAACACCTTCAATGGGCCCTTCTCCAAATCCACTTCCATACATATTCTAGCACAAGAATATAAATTTCCTTCTCATTCTGCTCGATCGATGAATTGGCCCAATTTGTCCCAAATGGCTCTAAGGATGCCAACATCCTAGAACATTAAAGGTAGGTGAGGTAGCCTCACCAACATAGTGGCTATTGTTGTTTCCTATTTCGAGTCAAAGTCAAGATACCAACAAGATAAATATATTACTTTAGATCCCATGAGAAAATGTGTGGAGTGAAAGATCAAATCTTGATCTTCCCAATTTTAAAAAAGAAATACAAAATTCCTTGCTAATATGCAAATGAAAATAACTAAGCTTGAATCTTGGATACCTAGTGCTATGCTACCCATGAATCCTTAGTTCTTGGAATATGCTAGAGGATTACAAACATTCCAATGAGTGAACACTTTTTCCTTAGTTCCTGGGATGGAAGATCCACCTTGGGGATGGTCTCAAATCTTTTATTGAATCTACTCTGCAAGGGTTGGGTTTCTTTGGCTAGGTTTAGACAACTAACTAGTGTATTAAATGCTTCAATTTCATATTGGAAAGAGTCACCCATTGTCACTCCCATAGAATAATGTTAATTCCTTCACATTAGTAGATGATTTAGATAATGGTCAAGGTCCAATTTGATATACAAACATCCCCACTATGAAATACCTATAGGGGTAGAAGGAATGATATAGTACTCTCCAATTACCTAGATTTTCCAACAACAAATCACTCCCATGGGGTAATGTTAACTCTTTCACCTATGTGAATTCTTGAGATGATAGTTAGAATATGGTTTTCCCTACAAACATCCCAACAAAAAGCTAGTCATCGATTTGGTATCTCAACGAATCTTCTCACTAGCGATCTAATTTAACAAATGATAGATCGACTAAACCCTAGCAACAAGAGAAATTCATCCTTTCACCGAAGTAGATCTCCATTTTTCATATACCGTATCTTATTCTATATCATTTGTTACAAAATATCTTTCATTATGTGAAAACTACGTTTCATCCTCCACCTTCTTAGTATCAAAAAGATGAAAAATTCTTTCATGTCGTCACATTTTAGGAACTGTCCAACACTATGTTTCAGTATGGGACTTGTGAAAGCTCATTTTTATTTTAGCAATGTTTATTTTTAATTCTTTATCCCACGGCATCACAATTTCTTTTAAAATTTAGATGCGGTAGTATTTTTAATGATATCAATATGAAAATAACCTTTTCTTTATTCTTAATGATATAACCAAAAATTTAAAACATCTTTATGTTTTTATTTTGATGGGTTATTTTAGGTTGCACATTAAGATATACATTCAAATGAAAACAAAACATCTTAATATTTTGATTATTATTGATTGTCTTATGTTTCACATTAATATGTACATTAAAATAAATTGGTTGCCTTATGTTGTACATTGAAATGAAGACAAAAGGTTATAAAAATGATGAGAGAACATTGTTGCGCCTCTTTTGTCCCATAAATGGGCAAAATAGAGATGCTGACAAGCCCAGTTGGGTAGCTAGGAAAGACAATAGTAAAGGAAAGGGTTAGAAAGATAAAACATAAAAGATAAACAAAGAATTAAACTAAGAATGATCAAAACAATTAAACTATGGTGCATAAGAACATAAGAACAAGGAACAAACAAGACTCATGCCACCAATGAAAAGGATTGTATTAGTGGAAAGAAAACACCAAAAAGAAAGGGAGACTTTGGGTCCCCTCTTCCTCCAAGGGAGGGCTCTTGGACCCCCAAATATTGAGCTCTTCTTACAAATGAGGAAATAGGATGAAATAATGAAGAGAATCCAAAGCACATTCATTCTAGAGGTGATATTAATGGCTAAGTGAAATGGTGTTATCATACTGTTGATGAGGAAAGAGGATCCTCCAAGAGAATATTGGCAGCATAACAATACAAATGAATTCCTTTAAAATGCAGTGCACCCATGGCTTCCTTTTATATCATAACTTTGAGGCATTATTCAACCAACTTTTAGTGTGAACAAGGGGCCATTTAGGGCACCCTTAGGTCTTTGACCAGCCACCCAGACGGATTCAGTCGAGATTTGGGTGTCAAATCGACTTGAAAGATGAACCAGAAGTGTGTGGGAGGCTGACCAATATAATAAATGTGTCGTTTTGAGAGATGTGTGGTTTTTTGTGTCCATAGTCGCGCATCGTGTGCATGTGTTCTTTTTCCTGCATTTATGAATGGTGCATGTGCGCACGTTCCCTGTGTAGTCTCAGTGCATGCTAATTTTTTTGTTGATTGTATAGTTTTGGACCTTTTGGAAATGCATTTTTGGTCCATGGGTGAACTAATATGTGTCTTGAAGATGCTAGATTCCTATAACCATTTGCGGACGAAATTCCAGTGATAACAGATTCCCCCTGATGGATGAGGTTAGGAGCATATGTATAGCCAAAATTCATCAATGTTTCTTCTACTGAGAGTACCTTTGTAAGAAAGCGCATTGTGGGGATTGTCAAGAGCGATCCATTGGAAGGAGAAGGGAACCTGTAAGATCCAAACTTTTCCCGAGGTGTGGAAAAAGAAAACTGTGTACAAACGAGGTGGACATGTCCCATGCTCGTGTCATGTAACTCAAAATGTGTGATACATTAACTGAAGTTGTGTGTTGGTGTAGATGATTACAATGCTCTTGAGGCTGGTTTGATAATGGCTAAGGATAATTCTGATGGTGAAAAAAAATCTTGAAAAGGATAAGGACACTTGTGAGAAGTGTCAATAACGTGCAGACATTGATAGTCTATCAATTTCCAGAGGTCTTCGGCTAACGTAAAAAACTGTGATAGTCACAAAGTAGGACCCACTATAACATGAAATAGTTATTGAAGTCGAATGTTAGGGGGCTCAACGAAAGTAGAGAACAATGGTGGTTTTCCCTATGTCGTCCGAGACTCCTCATTGTAACGGTAATGAGAGTCAAGATACTATCGCCCTCTTGGAAACTGTGCTGATGTTGACAAAAATGGAGATGCGGCAATAAGAAGCAGAGGGCTTCGTGAAATCCACTGGATGAGAGTAGGAACTGATGAGGTACATGGACAAAGTCAAGATGTGGTAATACTCAAGACTGCCCTTGGTTGGGGAGATGTGTAAAGTGGCAGCAACCGTAAAACTGGCTCTAGTGTTAGGGGGACGACTAGATGAGGGTAAGTTGTGCTAGAGGCATGAAAAAAATGGAAAAACACTCATTGATGAGATGAAGTGAGAAAATTCCCCAACCAAGGGCGACAAGGGTTTATTTTCCGGGGAAAGGAAGGTCGCTAAAGGCGACAACAAAAAGATACGAAAATGCGTAAAAAGGGTTTGTACAATTACCAAAAGAATAAAAAATAAGTTGGGATAATTGTGCAGATACAGAAATGGGTGCCCTAGTGTAAGATGGCTTGGCCTGATGAGGGCGTAAGCTGCTCGAAAAACAAGTGGAGGGTGGGGGCCCCATAGGTGGGTTTCTGTATTAGGGAAATGTAGGGAGGACAATCTACAGATGGGAAAACTGACGGTGGGTGAAATGGATGGTTAATGATACTACAGAGGTGTAGTCAAAACTAGAACCATGATGAAGGAATCCAGGAGTCCATTGGGTAGGCTAGCAAGATGAGGAGAAGGGGGATGTGGCTAGTTATTGACAATGCGTAAGACTATCGGGACTCCCATCCTTAAAGGGTGAAAACAACATGAGTGTCAAAGTGTTAAGGGGACTATAAATGGGACAAATCATGTGGGGGAGAGTGCTACTGGTTGTCAGTACTGAAATGTAGTGGAGGTGATAGTACGACAGAGCCAGATATAGAGATCCTAGAGGCAAAGATCGGAGCGTGTGACTGGGAGATGCATTTGGATATTCAGAGGGAATGACTACATGCCAGTGTTGATTAGATACCTGGAAGGATATCGCTAATGAGGTATGATCAAGTACCTGCACACATGAAAACCGAATACCCGACGTGAACAATATTTGAAGATAAAGAAAATTTAACAGGTATTCAACAAGATGTGTATGTGAGCATGCGTACCTGAGTGTGATTATGGTAAAAATAATGCTCCCTGGGAGCTAGGAGTGAAAAGTGTCCTCGGGAATATGATTGTGTAGGTGGGGGGATTCTGGTCCCATGGCTGAAGACAGATCGAAAAATGAATGTTCAGAGCTCCCAGAATTGAGTCTGGAAGTTTGGAAAAACGGACTATATATAGTTGTAGGGCCCACAATGTCACCTCATTTGTACCTTCTGTCTTAGTGAGTGGACGAGCAATTTGAGAGGAGATTTGAATATTATGGGAGATCAAGACAGTTGTTCCAGGATCTGTGAGTTTCAGGTTAGTTTTCGTATCCTCCTACATAGGACTTAGGGGTTTTTTTTTTGGGCAGGGTTTTACGGGGGCCATATAGGGGGTTTTAGTGAGTGTGGGACCACTAGTGCACGGACGATCAAGGGATGCCCGCGCATGAGTGCGTGGCTGTATTTTGGACAACTGCGCAAGGGGGCACACAGGGGAGGTGAACAGGTGTGCATGGAGTGCACACCTATCTGAGTCAAAGTTGCACATGTGTGTGCGACTATGTTCCTGATAGGTGCACATGAATGTGCAACTATGTGACCAACAGTCGTGCCCTAAGTCGCGGTTGTTTATGTGACAAGGGCGCATGTGTGCGCCCCTGTGTCATCGACAGACATGCATGAGAGCACGACTGTGGGATAAATAGGCGTGCATATGTGCACGCCTATGGGGAAAAACAATCGTGCCTTGGGGGCAAAGCTGAAAAGTGTAAAACCTTGATTTTATTTTATTTTTATTTTTATTTTTTTGTTTTTGGGAGATTTTGCAAATGTTTTTATGGCTGATGTGTACTGATCAAGTACTGTATATATGGATGTAGGTGACTAGTCTGGACGATGCCAGTTCATTGGAGGGAGGGGGATTGGTCACGCCTGAGGGAGGCAGTGACCAATGAGGAGTTGACGGTCCATGATACTTTGGTATCTTGTGGGTTGTTGAAGTTTTTTTAGTGTCCCTTGATACGGGCCTGGGAATTTTTATTGCAGTTCCTCAATAAGATGTGGGATCTGGATTGACACTTCTTCATGGTGTGAGGTGAGGATCTAACCTTCACTACAGTGGAGGATATATACTTTCTGACTGGGCTCCCTTTTCAGGGAACTCCATTACCGACGGATATTGTGCTACTGGGGGATGGGCAGTTGGTTACCCTAGCCTAGAGGTACTATCTAGGGGAGAACTCGATGTCAGGTTTTTTGGTTAGTATTGGGGTGATGGATGCCCTTGCACATCATTGTGTGGAAGCGATGATAGTGAGAGTATATGGGTCTCTTGCGACTCAGCGGATCAGTGGGGGTCAACTAAGGGTGATGCAGAGGGCACTGGCAGGTCAGCATTTTGCCTGGGGTCTGATGTTGCATGATAAGATGGTAGGGAAGTTGGATAGGTGTCATGTTGCAAACTCAGGGGAGTTCTCCTTTGGGTCTATCTTGGTGGTGTGGTTCTTAGAGAGGGTGTCGATGCTGTGCCCTAGAGTGATTTTGGGTGCACCTGGGATGCGAGAGCCACAACTGAGGCGGTGGGGGGAGATCTTGGTTCGCCACGGTGGTGGGGAGGTGGGGCACTATGTTACGCCAGAGATTGCATGAGTGTGGTGTCATATTCCATAAATTATTCTCCAGTACCCTTACAGTGGGATAGACTTACGGGAGGACCCAGAGATGGTGCTTCCCCCTGGCAAGGTGTTTGACTAGAGAGGTATGTGGATGTATTTTCTTTGACGAGTTAGATAGTATAGCATATATAGTTTTATGTGTGGATGGACGTTGATGCTATAAATTGTGTGTTGTGTGTGCAGATGTAGGACCACGTGGCTGGGAGGTTGAGCTGGTCAGAGAGTCAGTGAGACTGCCACCGGAAGAGACACGGGCCAGGGAGAGATGACCGCGGGATGAGGGTGTTGTGCAACCAACTAAGGGGACGAGAGAAGGCCAGAGGCATCGTTTTGATGATCCAGGGGCAGGGCCTTCACATGCTCCTCTGGCGGAGGCCGGGGGAGATTTCGAGGACATTCATCATCGCCTGAAGGCGGTGCTACAGGGAGTGCCCAAGGGCATCTGGTCACTGATTTAGGACGAGGGAGTCCTAGAGCAGTGTGTGGGCATCCCATTGGTGTGGCGGACCATGGTTCGGAGAGCAGCAGTAGCAGGTGTTGTGATGACTGAGTGGTTGCCTTTGGGTCCGGAGGGTCTAATAGCTAGTGGGGGACCTCCACCAGAGAGAGGATCGGGTGGTGGTGCGCTAGAGGCACCATGAGTGTCTTTGTATGTATCTTTGTATTTTTGGTAGTTATATAGGCCTGCGAGCCTACTTGATGTGGTGACACCAGTTTTGTATCTATAGGGATGAGGTGGTTCACCGTCCTACGAATGTACTATATTTTTTGTAAACATTTTGATGGTAGATTTGACCGATATATATATATGGATATACATTTTGGGATCTTTGTGATGTTCACATGTGTTTTATGGTCTTGTTGATGATGTCTAATTTAGATGTTGTGACAGATTATTGATGTTTGATGTATGCGTACTAGTAGCTTGATGTGATAAATGCTAGTCTAACACTAGGTTAGCTATGTTATCTGCTATTTGATTAAATTGTCTGGGAATATGTGTAAATGTAATGGAATCAAAATGTCGAGATAAGAGTCTAACTTGTAGGTATTTGCGAAAGAGACAAATATTGTGGAAACGGTACACATTGTTGAGTTGGAGGACGACCAGTTGAGAATCTAGTAAGACGCTAAGGTGACGAATGTGATGATGACTAGCCTCAGCAAGGAGAACAATGGCGACGGTGTATTCAACTTGGTTGTTGGTTGTTGAGCCCATACATATGCAGCTAGAGTGGAGCAGTTTGTGTGAGGGGGAATAGAGAGCCCAAGTGGCCGAAGAGAGATTTTGTGTCCAATGTCTGGCTCTGTCAACATAACCAATGTAGTAGGTTGATGGAGGAGGCATCTTTCAATAACACAAATGGTAAATTAGATGCAAGGTGTAAAAAAAGAAGATTAAAAACTCTAAGAAAAGAGTACAAAAGGAAAAATCCTAGTGTAAAATGGCTACGTTCAGGCGTAAAATTTATTTAAGTACAACCCATTGACATGTTCTTTGAGAGGGTGGCCTTCGGGGGAGGCCAGAATGTATGCGCCTTTAGTGAGGAAGTGTTTAATGATGTAAGGTCCATGCCATAATGACTCTAACTTTCCATGGCCGAGGGTATCGTGGGCAATATAGTAAGCAAGGACGAGGTCACCTTCATTGAATGAGCAAAGCTTGACATGGTGATCAAAGGTGGCCTTTGACCATTTTTTAGCTTCCTCATTGTTTTATAATGAAGATCGATGATCGTTATCCAGTGACTCTAAGTTCAACAATCATTGCTCCATTGGAGCACTGTCGAGTAATAGCTCAATAGCGATGCGTAAGGTAGGAATTTCACATTCAATGGAGAGAGTATCTTTGACGCCATGGACTAGATGAAATGGTGTGAAACTAGTAACAGTTTTAACTATTGTGCAATAAGCCCACAATGTGGGAAACAACATATGATGCCAATTGGTTTTATGTCTGTGAACAGTGCATTGCAACATGGTTTTGAGGACCTTGTTGACTGCCTCTACTTGTCCATTGGACTTGTTGACACTCGGAACTGAAAATGGGTTGCAACAAATCAATCCTGAGGCAAACTCGAACCACTTTGGATTGGAAGCTGCCCTCCCCCAACCCGAGAGGGATCTCTCGAATAATGTCACAATATGATTTTTAGTAAGCGTGAAATGGTGGGAAGATTTATGGGTAAATGATGGTCTTGGATTTTTGAAGTTTGGGGGTTAAACCAGGGAAATGGTCCATTGGGCATGGAGTCAAATGAAAACGGAAGAAAGGAGATAATAGTAGTGATCAAATAACTTGCGGAAAGTGAGGCAAAGTAAGTCTACCTTTCAGCGATTTGATAATCATGATGCGGTAGCAGAAAAAGGAAAGGAAAGGCTGATGTAGCAGAGAATATATGCAGAATTCTAGAAATGTAGACTGGTCTTACACCCACTGATAGCTGGTGCAGAGGAAAGATAGTAAACAATTATAGAAAACCAAAATTCATTCGCTATAGTAGTGGTCGTACTAAAGTATAACGAAGCACGAAGATGAAATGAAACGAAGATACAGGAAAACAAACTTGTACATAGTCGTGACAGAATAAGGAAGAAATAAACAATATGATAATGACAACACATCAACTGTGGGTAAGGAGCATATAGAATGAGTTCCAAACAAATTTAACACAGCTGAAATAAGGAAGAACATACTGAAAGAAATCGACCGTGATGAATCTCACAGTCACAAGTAAAATATCTTCTGTATTATTTCATTCTGGTTTACAAATTAACTCAGCCTAAGAACCCCCTCTTCACGAGAGGTTTATTCCCAGCTCGCCCCCCCTTCTTTCTGTTACATACATCAGTCTTTTAAAAAGAAAAATAAAACTCTTTGTGTTCCGGGAATCTAAAACGGTTTGCCTTCTCTGAACTGTGCGACTACTGGATGCGCTGTCGTTTCTTTAAACCATTATTAATCATTTGACAAGTGGGGTACTTTCAGCATATATGTTGGATTCATTAAATAGAGCTGTGTTGCATCAGCCTGGGAATGTATGTTGGGAGACACAACTAAACTACCATCTTTAACAACTCCGGCCTATAGCCCACCTCCTGCCAGAACTAGAGGTGTTGCTATTGTATTTTGTCTGCCATAGAGGGTGTATATGTATGAACTTAATAGGCCAATCACTGTCCGACGTATTCAAGCTCTTCTAGTTGCCCAAATCTGGAACTACATTGGTCTTACTACCAAAAAAGTTTGAATTGGAATGTCCGAAGCTTGAATATGAAACTGCCCCCATAGCAGATGGTCGATCCGACTCATCTTCACTGGAAGCTTGTTGTAAGACTATCCCCTCCGGGGGAACATCGAGCAACTCTGCACCTGTTGGAAAATTGTACATTTCAAAGGATAGCATGCTTGCGCCATACATTGGCATTTCATCCCTAGTGTTTTCCTATGTAGGATGCCCCGGATATTCCTTGGAGGAGTCACGACTTCTGGTCTAATTATGTGCTTGGTTATTACCGATTATGGTGCTTGTTGTAAAATATAATTTGAAAACCCAGGTGTATCAGTTTGAGTCCCAATCTATGGAGATGAAGGATTCTGCTGTACTCTCAATTTCTCAAGCAGGCTTTAAAGTGCAACGTGCACTTGAGATCTTAACTAGTTCACTCTTAGAAAAGAATGCTCTAGTATTGTGGAGTCTGAACATCCTGTGTCAAATCCTTCTGACATGAGTTCCTACCTTGGAGTGCTTAAAATATCTTTGGCAATTCCTCATCTCTACCCACACCACATTTACAACATTCAATGCCTAACAGGCATCCATAACTGTTGGCTGACTGCATTGTTGCTCTCCACAGGCTTGACAGTGGATGCGGCAGGATTATTCTCTGATTTCCATCGATTAAACTGGTCTTGCTAATGATTTTTGGGAGAAGAAATGGATGGAAGATTTCGGTGGTGTTCTGCGGCAGCTGGGTGACCAGGCCCAGGTGAAGGGGTGGACTCTACAACCATTTTGCGATCTTGAAGCCTTGGAAGCTGGGAGATCACAGTCCCGATTGCCACTGATTTGAAGTTAACTGTTTTTCCCACTCCCAACTGTTTCAGCCACCAAATGGGCACTACAAACTCCTAAACACACGTATATTCTCGAAGTTAGTAGGGTGAGAATATTACGTATTTTAATTGTTGGCCGGCACGCTTATGACCCACTAAATTGTATGATTTTTAGAGCATAAATAATTATTTATCCCTCCATGAAGAGAAATCTCCGTCCGACCCTGTCGACTGTGAACATTGAGACGAGAGCGCCGAACGTTATGACTGCGCCTGTCATGATCGCGGAGTAGAGAGAGGTGTCGTTCCCCATTCCCAGGCTTTGGAAGATCACCGTGAAAAGTGATATTCTCCTCTGTGAATCTCATAACGTAAAAATGAGTACCAGAAGCTGCACTGTTATGCTCGACACTTGTAATCCTTCCAGATCTCTCATCAACACTCACGAACACATCCAATCCCCTACTATTTTCTCCATTACCACAGGTTTCAATATGTCAATAACGCACTCGCACATCACTGATAAGAATATTTCTCTGGCAGCTGCGAGAATCAGTAATATCTAGATGGAAGCCAGGTGGACATTGGCATAGCATACTGTCATTCAATTTGGAAGTTTTTCATATAGCGTTGTCTCCCCAAGTGCCGTGAATTTGACAACGCTATTGTACTGCTTCTCACACTACCTCCCAAGAAGAAGATGAATCCCACTTCCAACTGTAAATTCAGATATTTCCATCATGGCCTAAAGTTAATCTTCTCAAGGGACGTGCTCGATCCCGACTGTCTGATGCCATCAAAATATTTTGGTTGTTTGAACTTATAAGATTTCCATTTCGCTTAAACTTACATACCCATTGACGTCCAGACTATCTGCTACATTATTAGCTGTCGGACTCCAATACAAATCAGGTGAATCTGATCCTAATTCCATCCTGTTTTAATACAAGGAGGGTATTTGAGTGTTGGACTGAGAGGCGGAGAAGCTATAGACGCCTGAGGTGTAGGTGTTGTCATTTCTCGTCGACACCAATCTTCTTTTCTCAGAGAAAGTCTGCGTTGGAAGAAGAGTAAAAGTAGGAGAGTCGAAGCTCTGCCAAACATGGTCATTTTTAGATTTCCTTGTTCATCGTTGCTCTCGTCAAGAAGCTGGCAAGCATTTACAACATCACGATAATTGGTAATTGGCTTCCCATTTATGGCTAATACCATGTCACCAGTCTGCACCTTACCTTCTGCTTTTGATCAGGTAAAACAACACTCCACCTGAAACACATGTCGTCTCATAGGATCTTTTTTTGCTAACTTGGTAATCCACTTGTCACTTAACCCAAAACCACGGGCCTTTGAAAGTAAAATTGGACAAAGGTGAACCTCTAAAATGCGGAGAAGGGGCATATAGATTTTAGTTCCATTAATAACCAAACGTGAACCAGGTGAACCTACATTTCCATTAATAATCTTCTATAATACCTAGCTGACGGCATAAATTGGAATTCCTCGCAGGAATGGACTCTCTTTCCGCGACGAGTTGTAAAAGTTGCTCCATAATGCCTGAACCCTTCCCTTCTCATCGACTAGTACACCAGAAAATGTACTCCCAAAATCTGCTTCGATTACGTCCATGTTCATGGCTCCATAGCGGGGAATATGAGCTGGACCAATATTCAATGAAACTCCTGGGTTTGAGACAAAGGACTTGATCGATCTAGCTTATAAGCTTGGATTCAACCCAACAAGATATACAACATCGCCCCTATTCAAATAAGGTTCAGGAAGAAGAGAAGCTGCACGTACAGTTGCAGCCCCAGCTGGACCTAGTGCTGCAGGATCATATGCTACTAATGCATAATTGTGGATAGGGTGCAGAAAAAGAACCTGCCCAGGGATTTCCATTTGGTACGCAACAAATGCTAGCATGACATCTGCTATAGGTGTGGCCACTGTTCCTGTCAACCGCAACTATTCCCATGGTTCCATCATGATAGACCACCACCCCTGTTTGTGGAACAGGGTTAATCTGCGCACCATCAAGTAATGAGGATGGTGGTACATGAACCTCAACCATCACAAGACTTGATTCAATTATTTGCTCGGCAGATGAAGATTTAATTATCGGTGCTCCACCGGGCTCAGCTTGATTTTTCATCCGTCTCCTCTTTGTCCTCCCTGGATCAAGTCTAGTCGACATTCCAGACTTTCTTTTACACAGTCTAGTCACATCGTCTTGAGTGTATAGTTTAGGCTCTGCATACCATTCAGGTCTCTCAACAGTGACAAGAACACACGAATTTCGATAATGATTTTCCCGTGTAATAAATTCTAGCGGAACCCATACTCCTCTATGTAAGTTGGACAAAATTAATATAAAATCTTGAAGTCCTATGGTTTCTTTCCTTGCCAATGTTTTAATACTGGCATGAGGAGGGACACCCGCAGTTGACAACATATAACCTAGTTTCGCAACATATAATAAACCACAACAAAGCAAGAAATTCCTAGCATGTTGGTACGATAGAGGATGAATTACGCCACCACTTAGTTCCAAGAAATTTTTAGGAGTTATAGAATGTAGGTCTTGGACCTTCAAACTAACCTTTTCAAGAACACCACCCCTCACAACATCTATATGGATCTCCTTTTCAACATTATCATCCAGCATTGTCTCCAACTTCAAGAAACGCGTCACAAAATCACCATTCACCTGGACAAGTACATCCCATATCCTCAAATGATTCTAGGCACGACCTCCTGGCACCATGGAATGTATAAAAAGAAATCCCGTCTCAGCCAGTAAAGCCTTTCTTACTAATTCTTCAACCTCGCGTGGAAACCCTAACCGAAGTGCCTCATGGAACCCGTTGTGAAAAAGGGTCATCTGGAGTGTGCCTCGAGGAATATGAGCTGCTTGCCATCCAATGTAGGACTCATCCTTGCACCTCTATAAAATCTTCAAAGCCCTTGCCACTCGATCCAGTGGAGGAAAAATGCAACAGAACCTTCGGTTCTGCCAGCATTTAATCCAACTACCTGTCCGTCACAATCAATTACTGGTGACCCTATTGAGCCTCCTTTTGTCACTAAAGCTGCCTGCATATAAAATGTATTGAATTCATTGTACCTGTGGCGTCTGATTATAATATCTGTTACAACATAGGCTCCATCTAGGGATGGTACTTTCCCATAAAGTGCCAAGAACAGTAGACCAGGTTCCTTCATCCATTGGGCGACCTTAACGTGAAAGATGTAATTATGAGTTCTCCCGCCAGTGAAATCACCATCGAAAACTTTTAATGGAGTCGCTAGAGCATGTGCAACCAATATTTGCCTATGATCGGCTGCTCAACCAGGCCTTAGGACTATGAAAATGTCGTTCTCCCAGGGATAGATATCAACTTCGAAATCCCCAGCAACGGCGCCAAAATGTTGACACTCGGAACTAAAAATGGGTTGCAGCAAATCAATCCCGAGGCAACCTCGAACCACTTTGGATTGAAAGATGCCCTCCCCCAACCTGAGAGGGATCTCTCGAACAATGTCACAATATGATTTTTAGTAAGCGTGAAATGGTGGGCAGATTTATGGGTAAATGATGGTCTTGGATTTTTGAAGTTTGGGGGTTAAACCAGGGAAATGGTCCATTGGGCATGGAGTCAAATGAAAACCGAAGAAAGGAGATAATAGCAGTGATCAAATAACTTGTGGAAAGTGAGGCAAAGTAAGTCTATTTTTCAGCGATTTGATAATCATGATGCGGTAGTAGAAAAAGGAAAGGAAAGGTCGATGTAGCAGAGAATATATGCAGAATTCTGGAAGTGTAGACTGGTCTTACACCCACTGATAGCTGGTGCAGAGGAAAGACAGTAAACAATTACAGAAAACCAAAATTCATTCACTATAGTAATGGTCGTACTAAAGTATAACGAAGCACATCAGTTAGGAATTTGAAATGAAACGAAGATACAGGAAAACAAACTTGTACATAGTCATGACAGAATAAGGAAGAAATAAACAATATGATAATGACAACACATCAACTGTGGGTAAGGAGCATATAGAATGAGTTCCAAACAAATTTAACACAGCTGAAATAAGGAAGAACATACTGAAAGAAATCGACTGTGATGAATCTCACAGTCACAAGTAAAAGATCTTCTGTATTATTTCATTCTGGTTTACAAATTAACTTAGCCTAAGAACCCCCTCTTCACGAGAGGTTTATTCCCAGCTCGCCCCCCTTCTTTCTGTTACATACATCAGTCTTTTAAAAAGAAAAATAAAACTCTTTGTGTTCCAGAAATCTGAAACGGTTTGCCTTCTTTGGACTGTGCGACTGTGGGATGCGCTGTCGTTTATTTAAACCATTATTAATCATTTGACAAGTGGGTTACTTTCAGCATATATGTTGGATTCATTAAATAGAGTTGCATTGCATCAGCCTGGGAATGTATGTTGGGAGATGCAGCTAAACTACCATCTTTAACAACTCTGGCCTGTAGCCCACCTCCTGCCAGAACTAGAGGTGTTGCTATTGTATTATGTCTACCATACGCACCAGAGGGTGTATATGTATGAACTTAATAGACCAATCATTGTCTGAGGATGTATTCAAGCTCTTCCAATTGCCCGAATTTGGAACTATACTGGTCTTACTACCAAAAAAGTTTGAATTGGAATGTCCGAAGCTTGAATATGAAACTGCCCCCATAGCAGATGGTCGATCGAACTCATCTTCACTGGAAGCTTGTTGTAAGACTATCCCCTTCGGGGGAACACCAAGCAACTCTGCACCTGTTGTAAAATTGTACATTTCAAAGGATAGCATGCTTGCGCCATACATTGGCATTTCATCCCCAGTGTTTGCCTGTGTAGGATGCCCCGGATATTCCTTGGAGGAGTCGCGACTTCTGGTATGATTATGTGCTTCTGTGGTTATTACCGATTGCGGTGCTTGTTGTAAAATATAATTTGAAAACCCAGGTGTATCAGTTTGAGTCCCAATCCATGGAGACGAAGGATTCTGTTGTACTCTCAATTTCTCACGTCGGCTTTGTTGTGCAACGTGCGCTTGAGATCTTAACTAGTTCACTCTTAGAAAAGAATGCTCTAGTATTGTGGAGTCTGAACATCCTTTCTCGAATCCTTCTGACATGAGTTCCTACCTTGGAGCGCTTAAAATATCTTTGGCAATTCCTCGTCTATACCCACGCCACATTTACAACATTCAATGCCTAATAGGCATCCATAACTGCTGGCTAACTGCATTGTTGCTCTTCATAGGCTTGACAGTGGACGCGGCAGTATTATTCTTTGATTTCCATCGATTAAACTGGTCTTGTTGATGATTTCTGGGAGAAGAAATGGATGCAAGATTTCGGTGGTGTTCTGCGGCAGCCGGGTGACCAGGCCCAGGCAAAGGGGTGGACTCTGCAAACATTTTGCGATCTTGGAGCCTTGGAAGCTAGGAAATCACAGTCCCAATTGCCATTGATTTGCAGTTGACTGCTTGTTACAAAAGGTGATATGAAGAGAAGAGAGGCCCACTCCCAACTATTTTAGCCACCAAATGGGCACTGCAAACTCCCAAACGCACGTATATTCTCGAAGTTACTAGGGTGCGAATCTTCCGTATTTTAATTGTTGGTCGGTGCGCTTATGACCCACTAAATTGTATGATTTTTATTCTCTGGAGTATAAATAATTATTTATCCCTCCATGAAGAGAAATCTCCATCCGACCCTGTCGACTGTGAACATTGAGACGAGAGTGTCGAACGTTATGACTGCACCTGTCATGATCGCAGAGTAGAGCGAGGCGTCGTTCCCCATTCCCAGGCTTTGGAAGATCACCGTGAAAAGTGATATTCTCCTCTGTGAATATCATAACGTAAAAATGAGTGACAGAAGTTGCACCGTTATGCTAGACACTTGTAATCCTGCCAGATCTCTCATCAACACTCACGAACACATCAAATCCCCTACTATTTTCTCCATTACCATAGGTTTCAATATGTCAGTAACGCACTCACACATCACTGATAAGAATATTTCTCTGGCAGCTGTGAGAATCAGTAATATCTGGATGGAAGCCAGGTGGACATTGTCATAGCGTACTGTCGTTCAATTTGGAGGTTTTGCAGATAGCGTTGTCTCCCCAAGTGTTGTGAATTTGACAATTCTCTTGTACTGCTTCCCACACTACCTCCCAAGAAGAAGATGAATCCCCCTTCCAACTGTAAATTCAGATATTTCCATCGTGGTCTAAAGTTAATCTTCTCAAGGGACGGGCTGGATCCTGACTGTCTAATGCCATCAAAATATTTTGGTTGTTTGAACTTATAATATTTCCATTTCGCTTAAACTTACATACCCATCGACGTCTAGACTATCTGCTGCATTATTAGTTGTCGGACTCCAATACAAATCAGGCGAATTTGATCCTAATTTCGTCCTGTTTTAATACAAGGAGGGTATTTGAGTGTTGGACTGAGAGGCAGAGAAGATATAGACGCCTGAGGTGTAGGTGTTGTCATTTCTTGTCGACACCAATCTGCTTTTCTCGGAGAAAGTCTACATTGGAAGAAGAGTAAAAGTAGGAGAGTCAAAGCTCTGCCAAACATGGTCATTTTTAGATTTCCTTGTTCATCGTTGCTCTCATCAAGAAGCTGGCAAGCATTTTCAACATCACGATAATTGGTAATTGTCTTCCCATTTATGGTTAATACCATGTCACCAGTCTGCACCTTACCTTCTGCTCGTGATCAGGCAAAACAACACTCCACCTGAAACACATGTCGTCTCATAGGATCTTTGTTTGCTAACTTGGTAATCCACTTGTCACTTAACCCAAAACCACCGGCCTTTGAAAATAAAATTGGACAAAGGTGAACCTCTAAAATGCGGAGAAGGGGCATATAGATTTTAGTTCCATTAATAACCAAACGTGAACCAGGTGAACCTACATTTCCATTAATAATCTTCTCTAATACCTGGTTGATGGCATAAATTGGAATTCCGCGCAGGAATGGACTCTCTTTCCGCGACGAGTTGTAAAATCTACCCCATAATGCCTGAACCCTTCCCTTCTCATCGACTAGTACACCAGAAAATGTACTCCCAAAATCTGCTTCGATTACATCCATGTTCATGGCTCTATACCGGGGAATATGAGCTGGAGAAATATTCAATGAAACTCCTGGGTTTGAGACAAAGGACTTGAGTGATATAGCTTGTAAGCCTGGACTCAACCCAACAATATATACAACATCGCCCCTATTCAAGGAAGGTTCAGGAAGAAGAGAAGTTGCACGTACAGCTGCAGCCCCAGCTGGACCTAGTGCCGCAGGATCATATGCTACTAATGCATAATTGTGGACAGGGTGCAGAAAAAGAACCTGCCCAGGGATTTCCATTCAGTACACAACAAATGCTAGCATGACATCTGCTACAGGGGTGGCCATTGTTCCTGTCAACCACAACTATTCCCATGGTTCCATCATGATAGACCACCACCCTAGTTTGTGGAAGAGGGTTAATCTGCGCACCATCAAGTAATGAGGATGGTGGTACATGAACTTCAACCATCACAAGACTTGATTCAATTATTTGCTCGACAGATGAATATTTAATTATCGGTGCTCCACCGGGCTCAGCTTGATTTTTTATCCGTCTCCTCTTTGTCCTCCCTGGATCAAGTCTGGTCAACATTCCAGACTTTCTTTTCCACAGTATAGTCACATCGTCTCGAGTGTACAATTCAGGCTCTGCATACCATTCAGGTCTCTCAACAGTGACAAGAACACACGAATTTCGATAACGATTTTCCTCTGTAATAAATTCTAGAGGAACCCATACTCCTCTATGTAAGTTGGACAAAATTAATATAAAATCTTGAAGTCTTGTGGTTTCTTTCCCTACCAATGTTTTAATACTGGCATGAGGAGGAACACCCACAGTTGACAACATATAACCTAGTTTTGCAACATATAATAGACCACAAAAAAGCAAGAAATTCCTAGCCTGTTGGTACGATAAAGGATGAATTACGCCACCACTTAGTTCCAAGAAATTGTTAGGAGTTATAGAATGTAGGTCCTGGACCTTCAAACTAACCTTTTCAAGAACACCACCCCTCACAACCTCTATATTGATCCCCTTTTCAACATTATCATCCAGCACTATCTCCAACTTCAAGAAATGTGTCACAAAATCACCATTCACTTGGACAAGTACATCCCATATCCTCAAATTATTCTGGGTAGGACCTCCTGGCACCATGGAATGTATAACAAGAAATCTCGTCTCAGCCAGTAAATCCTTTCTTACTAATTCTTCAACCTCGCGTGGAAACCCTAAACGAAGTGGCTCATGGAACCCGTTGTGAAAAAGGGTCATCTGGAGTGTGCCTCGAGGAATATGAGTTGCTTGCCATCCAATGTTGGACTCGTCCTTGCACCTCTGTAAAATCTTCAAAGCCCTTGCCACTTGATCCAATGGAAGAAAAATGCAACAGAACCTTCGGTTCTGCCAGCATTTAATCCAACTACTTGTTCGTCACAATCAATTACTGGTGACCCTCTTGAGCCTCCTTTTGTCACTAAAGCTGCCTGCATATAAAAAGTATTGAAGTCATTGTACCTGTGGCATCTGATTGATAATATCTGTTACAACAGGACTGAGGATAGTATGGGGAGGTGAAATCGTGGGAGAAACCTAACTTGGATGAGAGTTCGACGAAAATTTCATTCTCAAAGTGTTTCCCGTGATCAGAGACTAATTGGAGTGGTACTCCAAAGAAGGAGATGACATGGTTAAGGAAAAAATGTGTTGCAGTGTCAGCGGTGTTGTTGAAGGTGGGAATAGCTTCGACCCACTTGGTGAAGTAATTTACTGCAACAATGATGTATTTTTTTCCATTGTTGGATGGAGGGTTGCAAGTCATGAAGTCGATGCCCCATTTGCAAAATGGGTCTGCGGTAATGACTGGGTGTAGAATAGCAGGTGGTGCTCATGCTTTGTTTGTGTAAAGCTAATAGTTATTACATCGCTTCACAGCATTGATGCAATTGTGAAACAATGTAGGCCAAAAATAACCGACGTGAATGATTTTTTGAGCGGTGGACATTCTTGAGAGGTGGCCCCCACAAGTGCCATAATGGCAGTCGTTCAAGACTCGATCGGCCTCATCGATAGTCAAACCTCTGTGGAGTACAGTGTCGACCCCATGCAATTATAAGATATCACTGATAAGTAGGTAGCAGGGGGCCTGGTGACAAATGCGTCGACGATCGTCTCAGGAAAGGTGGTTTCCGAATTTCTATGTTCGGAGGTAGACGAGAAGATCATCGTACCATGGTTCATCTGAGGGGATGTAGAAGAGATGTTCGTCGGGGAAATTTGTATTGATGGGGGTACTGGTAGTATCGGAGGGAAATGTCATAATGAGTTCGGCGAGGACAAGGGATTTCTTGCTCTTGGGTGTTGAAAATTTGAGGTCGTACTCCTGAAGGATGACAATCCATCGGGCAAATTTTCCATTGATTTGTCAGCAACTAAGCAGGTAGTGCACTTGGTTGGAATCTGCGACGACTTTGGTAGTTCGAAGCAAGATGTAATGGCACAATTTTTGGATTGCGAGGACAACTGCAAAAGCCAGTTTTTTTTTGTGGTTGTATTTCAGGGGTATCTCTGAAAGATTTTTACTAATGTAGTAAACGACATGCTCACGATCATCATCCCTAGTTGGACAAGAACTCCTGCTACTGAGACGATTGAGGCCGAGATATAGAGGATGTAGTCGCGATTATAGTCGTGTGGACTAATCAATGAGGCATTGGAGAGGGCCATTTTGATATCATCAAAATCGTTTTGGGCATGTCCGTCCCATTCGAATGGGATATCATGACGTAAGAGGCGAAGGAAACCATGTGCTCGAGTGGTGTAATTGGGGAAAAAGTAGCTTAAAAAGTTAGCTTTGCCTTGTAGGCTCTGTAGTTGGCATAAATTATGTGGTGGGGGAATTTATGTGATGGCTTGGACCTTGAGGGGGTCAACTGTAATGCCACGTTGGGAAACGATAAGCCCAAGGAGGCAGCCAGCAGTGACATAGAACACACACTTGAGGGGATTCAAGTGGATGTTGTACTGACGACACCGTTGGAAGATGATTTGTAAATCACTAAGATGTTGAGTGCATTTTTTGGAGCGAGCGGTGAGATCGTCTAGGTAGGCGAGAATGATTTGAGCAAGATCATGAAAAATGTATGTCATGGCGCATTGGAAAGTGGCTCCTGCGTTCTTGAGGCCGAAAGGCATGACACGATAAGAAAAAGTGCCCTAGGGGGTAGTGAATGCGGTTTTGTATTGATTGGCTGGGTGAATTTGAATTTGGTTGTAGCTAGAGAAACCATCCATGAAGGATAGAGCCTCGTGACTGGTGGAATCATCGATAATTTGGTTGATAAAGGGCATTGGAAAGTTGTCTTTGGGATAGGTGTGGTTGAGATCATGGAAGTCCGTACATACACGGATAGTGCCCTATTTTTTGTTGATAGGGACAGGGTTGGAGACCCATGACGTATATGCGATGGGGTAGATGAACCCTGCAGTGCGTAATTTGTCAATTTTGGCCTTGATGGCCACTGCTTTGGATGGGTGTAACGGACGTTGTTTTTTACGGACCGGTGTGATACCCATCCAGGTGTCGATATGATGTTCGACAATAGAGGGATCAAGGCTAGGCATCTCTGTGTAGGACCAGGCAAAGATGTCCCGGTATTCTTGGAAGAGAGCTTTGTAGGAGGTGATTTCTTCAAGAGAGCATACGTCGCCAATGGTAATTTCCTCTATGACTCCAGATTTGATGGAAATATCGATTTTTATGGTGGGGGAAATATTGGCCATGTTGCCTTCTTCAAAAGTGTCAGGGGCAGGGATAGGGTTATTGAACCAATCTATAGGCCCCGTTGGGAGAAAATCCTTGGTTTTGACTGCATAGATGGGATTTTAGTTAGGAGGCCCAACGAATTCCTGTGAAGGAAAAACTGCTCTGTGGTGGAGCGTGTCCCATGGGCAATCAAGTTTAGTTAACTCCTCAAGAATTTCTTCGTCGCAATGAAACTGCCAAGAATATAGGGAATTGAAAGGAGTGACTTTGGTGACTGTCATCATGGGGTAGTTGTCTGGTGGTGACGATGTAGGGGGGGTATCGTAAGGAGGTTGTGATGGTTTGCTCGACATAAACCAAATATCATGATATTGTGGGTTAAAAATGGTAGTCAAGTGTAGAATTTTTGTGGGGAAATTGATCAAAATCTGGACCAGGGGTCAAAATTTAGCTCAAAAATCAACATTCTCGGAATTGCCTCAAAATGAACGAGAGCATAGCCCTCATCATTACGAACCCAAAGCAACTAGTTTGGGTTCAAACAGATGTTAGGAGTGAGAGATATCGCGATCTGTTCGAATCGTCAAACAGGAAAAAAAAAAGGACGCTGACTGTGCAGTCCGTACAGTCCGTACGGATGATGATGTGGCATGATCGTACGTTGATGTGGAAGGTTCGTACATGATGATGTGGCAGGGTACGACTCACATGTGACAGTTGACGTGGAAAGCATTGTTGGCAGGACACGTGGACGAATAGATTGTTGACACATGGCATTTAATTGATGAATGGTTTGGTGCCACGTGGCCTAGACGTGGGTTGCCACGTGGCACCCCATTTTTGGTTGGTTGCTCAAAATAATATGGAGTCTGTGGGGATCGAACCCCGAACCTCCCGCATGGTGGAGCACCTTCACACGGTGTGGGCTACCAATAGCCCATGCGTTGGTACTTGTTTAACATATGTATTCATTTATATTTGAATTGGCATGTATTGTGGTTTGGGCGCGGTCCGGGCTGGGTCTAAGCCCCGGCCCCCAGTCACATGTGGCTCACCATATAACCATCCCCACGCACGTACATTTCAAATGGATTTTTTTCATGGATTTGTTTTTAAAATGGTTACAACCAACCACACATCCGCCACTTGTCACACCTTTATTCGCCTTGAAACCTAGCCCCCTTTTTGTGCTAGCCCGAGTTCACATGGACCCATATGCCCGTGGTCTTGGTGGTTAGGGGCTGGTGTGCCCATAATTGTTCGAAAGTTTGCACCGTTATGCGGTTGTGCCCGGTGCTGGGTTTAAGCACGTGTTTTGGAGCATGTTCTTGGTTCAGCGTACAAGAGGTGTGTTTTGGCGAACCAGAGACAGCAAGCTTGAAGGAAGAAAATGGCAGGAGGCCTATCTTCTTCATTTTTTTGCCGAATGAGGTGCCGTAAAAGCCAAGCTAGGGGTTTTTGGACATTCTGAATCCATTGGCACTATTTTCATAGCCATTTTAAGACTTCTTTTGTAGGGTTTTAACCATTGAATTTTCAGGAAGCTCTAGGGAGCTTGAGGCCCTCATTGATTGAGGTCATGTTTTGGTGAGTCCAAGTTTGTTTTCTGTGACTGAATAGACATTTTTGACTAATTGTTATGCTCTGAACACGTTGGGATAGGTTTCAGAGGCTTTTGAGGACTTTTACAGGTGTTTTTTCCAAAGAGAAGCTCAGTGAAGCTTATGGCCACATGTAGAAGAGGTCATGCCCAGATGAGCCATGATCCGTTTTCAGAGTTTTATTAGTCAATTTTGGGGTTTTTATGTATTCTGATCCCAATTCTACAGTCAAAATTTACATTGGAGTTGAGCAGCAGCTTGTAAAATAATATTTGACAAATTAATCCCAGAGAGCCAAGTCCATTAATGGAGGCTCAAGGAGATGTAGCCCGGAGAGGGGTGAACTCCTTTATCATCTTGTTCTTGTTGTGAGTTTGATGGTTTATTTTCTGCAAGTTATGTTGTTGTGTATTTATTGAAAGCGCATATTTAACCATTTAAAAGAACATATCCTCACACATAAGCATTTACAAGAAGATACATAAATTTGGCACATAAACTATCTTGCATATTTTAACACATGAAGCAAGGTCCTGTAAAATTTATTTTTATGAAGTAAAGGGTGCTTGCATAGCATAACAAGTTAGCCTTCTATTTTCAAATCAGGTGGTATCAGAGCATAGTTTGTTTTGCTCATGTATTTGCCATTGATAGATTGAGTTTTAGCCATTGGTATTTGTGCAAGTTTTGTGTTGAAGTTTGATATCTTGCAAGGATGGAGGAAGCTTCAAACATTGATAGTTCTCATACATCTTCAAAATCAAAGTTCTTTGACAAAGAGATGTTGAAGGAAATTCTAACCATGAGAGATG
>ML807126.1:57878-70783 GCA_009831015.1 Picea engelmannii
GGGTACACCTATGGTAACTGGATGTAAATTAAGCAAGGATGATGATTCACCTGATGTTGATCAAAGCTCATATCGATCAATGATAGGAAGCATGTTGTACATCACAACATCTCGCCCAGACATAATGCATGTTGTAGGAATGGCAGGAAGATATCTGGCTGCACCTAAACAAAGTCATTTGCAGGCTATCAAAAGGATATTCAGGTACTTAAAAGAAACAATGAATTATGGTCTGTGGTATCCCAGAAATCAAAGTCTTCAAGTGACTTCTTATTCAGATGCAGATTGGGCAAATTGTGTTGATGAGAGAAAAAGCACGAGTGGAGGAGCCTTCTTCTTGGGTAACTCCTTAGTAGCCTAGCTTAGTAAGAAGCAAGGTTCCATTTCTTTATCAACCACAGAGGCATAGTACATTGCTGCTGCTACCTGTTGCACACAGGTATTATGGATGATTCAAACACTTGCAGACTTAGAGGTAAAATATACTGCACCGATCCCAATTCATTGTGATAACACAAGTGCCATCAGTGTAGTGTCCCCAAGGTCGAGCCTCGTTGTCAACCATGTTTTGAAAGGAATTGTAATTATGTTTTATAGGCTGGTGAGCCAAGTTCTTATAATCTGGAGACTTATGTGCTGTTAGGCCATGGAGCCTAAGTGTTGAAGGCTAGGAGCCTGCTGTTGTACTTGTATGTAAGCAAAATATTTAATAAAATATAAACAACGCCAGGTGCAGACCAACCATGATGAATGAGTGAAGGGGGAGTGAGCATCCATAGAGTGGGCAAGGAATTGGGAGCTGAAGGTTGGTAAACGGGCTAAGTGTTGATCCTAGGGTGCTTAGGCCTAGGAATAATATTTTAATATTATTCCAAAAGTTATGTGCATCATATGTTTTTAACCCAAGTCCTTTTGGAAGGACATGTGATTTTCCAAATGGTCGGAGGCATGCACACCGAAGGAACGCATGCAGTCACATGGGTGACAAGTGTCAACCCTGGCGCATGAAATAAAAGGCCGATATGAGCCATGTTGGGGGTTCCTCCTCCATTCGACTCATGGACTGCCACAAGGGAACGTGTCTGACTCCTGCAGAAAAACACTCGTACATCCTCTGAACCGGAAAAGGCGTGTGTCTGTGTTTGTTCCGGGATAGTCGGTACATCCCCGGTCTGAACCATCCGAACCTGCGTTGACCCTTGCATGGATTGTTTGTCAGGCATTCCTGAGAACCAGAGTGTGAGTCTATCCTGGGGAGGGAATATGGGAAACTGGGGGGGTACCTGCCATTCTGCCAGGGGGAGAGAGTCTGTGTAATCCCCTGTGGAAATTGCTTCTCAGGCAATTCCGAAAATAAACACTATGAGGCCTAACTTCCATTGTTGAGCTTGTCCTGAGAGGTCTGAGTCTGTATTCCCGGTTGACTATGGGGGGGTCATGTCGAGATGGATTGCGCGTGAATTTCTGCCCAGTGCAGGTGGTAATTGAGCCTGTGCGTGATCTCTCTCTAGGTGAGGGAGGTGGATGTTGTTGGAAGAGGTTTCTTCCAGAGAGTGTCCAGCACTAGCTTCAGGCTCTGAGGCTTCCTGATCTGGCCTGTTGCCCAGACCCAGAGAGCGAGGTTAGCACCGATGGACTGTGCTTGTGAAGGTGTATACTCCTGGGTGGAACAAGCATGTGGGTTATGAGAGTATGGTAGTAGTGGGCGTAAGATGGCATCGTGGGAAGAATCCTTCCAGATTCTAAGTGTTGTTTTCCCTGTAACCTAAGCCTAGCTAGGATTCCTTGCCTTGGGGTGGAGCTTACTCCCAGCTCGGGGGTGATCTACTGCTGAGCTGATGAGCAGTGTGGTCTAAGGCTGGGAGGTTCGTGGAAGGCCTGCACTTGGTTGGTGGATCCCACCATTGTTACAAGATAAGTGTCTAACTATGTTTTATCTCATTTTATCAATATGTTTTGTATCTTTGTGTATTATAATGATCATGCATTCTTCTGTGCATTTGGATTAATGTATTTTCCATGGATTATTTATGTTAAAATGATTCTTATGCTTACTCTGAGCTTAAATGTATTTCATTGCTTAAATGCATGTGATTAATTAAGAATGAGAATGTGTTATTCCGCGTAGTAACACCTACATGGTAGCCAAGGTGCGCTACAAATTTTTTGGGTTATCTATCAAGTACGGTTATAGTAACCCTGGGTAGATGAAAATATGAGTGAAGGGGGTGTTACAGTTTGGTATTAGAGTGAAGGTTTCGAAACTGAGCCTAGATGGGCCAGTGGAGCGGTCTTTGGATCGAGAATGCGAAGGGAAATTGGGTCTAGAGGACCAATTTTGGACCTTGGTTTGTTCCGGAGTGTCAAGTAGTTGCTTCACCGTGCTTACGAGGTCAGGAAGTATAGCGGCGAGTGAAACCATAGCTGGTGTGGTCTATGGCCACAGGGAGACAGGTCTCTACACCAATGGTGTTAGAACCTTAGGATCTGTTCGGGAGGAAGGCAAGCCCTCGTGACCGTCAGATCTAGAAAAATGTGCGTAGGAATTAAAATTCCTTTTGAAATACACAGGAATGTGGAAATCGTGATATGCGAAATTCTGAATTGGTTAGGAACCGTCTAAGCCGTCAGATCTCGGCCGGAAAACCCGTCAGCCGTAGGATCTGTCAGGAGATGTTCGAAGGTTAAACCTCAGAGACTAGGGGCGAAAGCTCCGAAATAGATCTAGACCTTCCGAAAAATGGAGGGCACGTGTCGCGTGGTCATCCAGATCGGGAACGTGGTCATCAGAGTTCAGGTAAGTGAAGGTTCATGGTTTTCTAAAGTAGTGAAACTCGAGGGTTGACCTGAACCGTCCATCATTTGGGATGCGTGTCAGAAATCCGAAGAGAGTCAGAAATCAACGTATCGGAGATCCTGAGGACATGATAATCTTGCAACTTGAAATTGCGAAACGCGATATCCCGACAGGCTAAGGAATTAGTGTGGGGCCACGGCGGAGTCGGTGACATGGAAAAGTGGCAGCCATCGGAGCCATTCGGAAAAATCCCGACAAGGGAGTCGTCTATTGGTATTTGGGTCATCGGGATATCGGGGACCCTGGTGACAAGGTGTTTATGCACTTTGGATTCGCGAAGTCTGAAACCCCGACAGGGAGGAAGGTACCACCATGCAGCCAGCTGTCATCACACTGGAAAGGAGGGAAGCGCCATTGTGGGAGCCAACTGTCCGTATAGTGGCGAATCGGGATTCGGGAAAATAGAGAATCCCGTGGGCAAGTGTTTTTCAGCATTTGAAACACCGAAACCCTAACAAGGGGATAAGACTGAGGTCACGGGGATAACGATCATATGGGTCAAAGCCTATACCAGGAGAGCTAATGCGTAAAGAGTGTGTCAGGATTCGGGGAATTGCGAGTCCCGAGGACGATTGTAGTTTGACATCGGAAAGTCCAAAACCCCGATAGGAGGTATGACTGTGGTCATATAAGGGGAGGTCGTGTGAACCACGAGTATGGCCCGGAGAGTTAAATGGGAGTTCTCCAGTACCGAGACTCCGAAACCCCGAAACTTGAGGTCCCGAGGTACAAAAACCCGAAGTTCCGAAATCTCGAAGTGTCGAAAATGAAAGCTTCAAAAACACGAAAATTGCAGAGCCAAATGAGAAGCTCAGAAAACTCATTT
Source organism: Picea engelmannii (assembly GCA_009831015.1). Taxonomy (NCBI): domain Eukaryota; kingdom Viridiplantae; phylum Streptophyta; class Pinopsida; order Pinales; family Pinaceae; genus Picea; species Picea engelmannii. The sequence goes on from ML807126.1 coordinate 61,562, forward strand.
GGAATCGAAATGTCTTTTGTTCTTGTTGGTATTAGTTATAAATGTTGAATATTGTTCATGAAGTTTTGATGGCCTGACAAACTTTGAATTTAATTGCACAGTGTGTGTGCACAGTTCAACGGAGGTCAGTACTCCAGCTAACCAACGCCGAGTATGGAGTGGGGAAAGGTGCAGATTACCCCTGAAATAGAAGATGAACAGGAAGGAAAGGATGTTAACCTGAGAGTCGAAGGATCGAACTCCAATGGGCATGCAAAAGAGAAGGATAAGGAAGAACACATAATGAAAATCCTTGAAGGATTGCAAAGAGAGGCCAAGGCTTGTCGAGATGATAGCAGAAAGCTCATGAAAGTCAGGGACCGACAGGGTGCATTAAACTTAAAAGTTTTGAAGAGTCTGGAAAGAATAGAGAAGAAACTCGAGAAAAGAAGAGACTCAAGTACGACGGAGAGTCGCAGAACCCATGGGAGAAGAAGTAGGTCGAGGAGTGATAGCCGACATCTTATTCTCTCCCAAGGACATTCTGATAGGAAGACACACAGTAGTTCAAGCCCATCCCCTACCAGAAAACATCAAAAATCTAGAAGGGAGGAATTGAAAGGAGAGATGAAAAAGATTAAGCCTCCAACATTCGATGGAGAACATAAGAAGGAGGAAGATGCCGAGACATGGTTGCTTGGCATGAAGAAATACTTCCAATTGCAGAATTATTCTGCCCATACAGAAGGAAGAATTGCAATGTACCAACTGAAAGGAAAAGCATCCATGTGGTGGGATCAGTTTGTGCAGGTGCAACACATCAGAGAGAAAGAGGTCACTTGGAAGGAATTTAAGAGGTATTTTGAGAAGAAATACCTGACTAAAAGATACTATGACAGAAAGATGAAGGAGTTCTTCGAACTCAAGTTGGGCAGTATGACCATTGATGAGTATGAACGAAGTTTTCTGGAACTACTGAAGTATGTACCATTCATCAAAGACGAGGCTGTCAAGATTCATAGGTATCTGAGTGGACTGCCACCTTCCATTGTAGACAAGATTCAATATGATGATCCTAAGACTATGGAAGAAACAATAAAGGAAAAATGCTTATACGAACAACAAAGAGAAAAGCCTACCTTTCAGAAGGCTTGGGATGACCAGAAGAGGTTTAAGAAAGAACAGAGGCAGAAGGGAGACAAGCCTTCCTTTTCCGAAACAGTCGTCAGGGACAACCATCGTTTAGAGAGATGAGGAGGGCTAAAGAGGGAGCACAAAGACAGAGACTAACACCCATTCAGTGTTGGGGCTGTCTAGGAAACCACAAGTAGAGAGATTGTCCCCATAAAAATGGTAAGGTGAGAACTGTACATATTGTTCAGCAAGCTGAAACAGTGGAGGATATGGGCAGCAGAATGTCGAGGATCTACACAGCCCTGGACAACAAGCAAGTAGAATTTCAATCGCACATGACTAAAGTGGAAGGTATGATTAACAACCGACCCCTTGTTATTTTAATTGATTTAGTGGCTATCCATAGTTATGTAGATCCTAGAGTTGTGGAAAGTTTTCATCTAACGAGGATCAAACATGAGAAGTCTTGGTTAGTGCAGTTGGCCACAGGGACCAAGAGGAAGGTCATTGAATTGGTTAAGTCTTGTTCAATGATCATGAAAGGAATGAGCACTAAGGCTGAACTGAACATTTTGCCTTTAGGCTCATATGATTGCTTAATTGGGATGGACTGGTTGGACCAACACCATGCCCTTATGGATTGTCGTAACAAGAGATTCACATGCCTGAACGAAGAGGGAAATCAGGTAACTGTCCAAGGAATTCTGAGAGTTGTGGCTGTGAGGGAAATCTCAGCCATGCAGCTGAAGAAATGTTATCGGAAAGGATGTCAATTATTTGCAGCTCGGGTGGAAGAAGCATCCCAAGATGTAGTATCAAATCTGGAAGACCATGAAGTACTCAAGGATTTCAAGGATGTATTTCAGGAGGTACCTAGACTACCTCCGAGGAGGGACATCAATTTTTCTATAAATTTGATGCCTGGAACAGCTCCAGTTTTGAAAGCTCCTTATAGAATTAGTACTCCAGAGCTGAAAGAGTTGCAATTGCAGCTCGAAGAGATACTAAAGAAAGGTTACATTCACCCCAATGTGTCACCGTGGGGAGCCCGGTCCTATTCGTGAAGAAGAAAGATGGGACGTTGAGGCTGTGCATTGATTTTCGACAGTTGAATAAGGTCACTGTCAAGAACAAGTATCCTTTGCCAAGGATTGATGATCTTTTTGATCAGTTGAAGGATGTGAAAATATTTTCAAAAATAGATCTCAGATCTGGATATCACCAAGTGAGAATAAAGGATGAGGACATTGGCAATATTTCCTTTAGAACAAGGTACGGTCATTATGAATTCACAGTGGTGTTGTTTGGACTGACAAATGCACCTGCTGTTTTCATTTGTTTAATGAATGGAGTGTTCATAAATTATTTGGACAAGTTTGTCATAGTCTTCTTGGATGACATCTTGGTGTATTCTAAGACAAAGGAAGAACATGAGCAACACCTGAGAATGGTGCTGCAGGTGTTGAGAGAACACCAGCTGTACGCAAAACTGAGCAAGTGCTCATTTTACCAAAGGAAGATACATTACTTGGGACATATAATATCTGAAGAAGGGATCGCTGTGGATCCTGAGAAGGTACAGGCCATTTGAGAATGGCCAGCGCCAAGGAATGTGGAAAAATTTAGATATTTTATGGGTTTGGCAGGATACTATAGGAGGATTATAGCCGGATTCTCAAAGATAGCTCATTCTATCACTTCCTTGCAAAGGAAGGGGAAGAAGTTCCAGTGGACTGAAGAATGTGAGAGCAACTTCCAGCGATTGAAGCAGCTGCTAACTAGTGCTCCAATCCTGAAGATTGCAGATCCAAATAAGGATTACGTAGTGTGCACAGATGCATGTAAGGAGGGGCTGGGAGGAGTTCTCAGCCAAGAGGGATTTGTAATTTGTTATGAGTCCCAAAAGCTGAAAGAGAACGAAAGGAATTATGCCACTCACGATTTAGAGTTGGCAGCAATCGTCCATGCCTTGAGGAAATGGAGACATTACCTCATGGGAAGGAGATTTGAATTAAGAACAGACCACAACAGTTTGATGTATTTATTTGATCAGCCGACTTTAAATGTGAGACAAACCAGATGGCTGGAGTTTCTGTGCGAATATGACTTTGGTATCAAGCATATCAAAGGGAAAGAAAATAAGGTGGCTGATGCACTCAGCAGAAAAGTGCACGAATTACATGCTACAACCATTAGCATGTACCAAACTAAGATGAAAGACAGAATTTTGGAAGCGGCAAATGTTGATTTGCAGTACAAAAATCTTGTAGCAAAGCTACAGCAGTGTGAGAGAACAAAAACTAAGGAAAGTTACATCTTGGGAACTAATGGTTTACTTCTGTATAAAAACAGAGTGTATGTACCTAATGTCTGAGAATTGAAGATGGCAATTCTAAAGGAGATGCATAACGTGGCTTATGTTGGACATCCGGGATATCAGAAGATTGTGGCTGCAGTCAAAAGCCATTATTTTTGGCTGGGTTTGAAGAAAGAAATCGCTGAATACATCGCCAGATGTATGGAGTGCCGGAAGGTTAAGGCGGAGCATAGGCACCTAGTAGGGTTGTTGCAGCCTTTACCTATTCTTGAATGGAAATGGGACGTGGTAACAATGGATTTTATCACAGGATTGCCCAGGACAAGCAAGAATCATGATTCAATCATGGTGGTGGTGGACAAGCTGACTAAAGCTGCCCATTTTATTCCACTAAAAACCACCCACAGAGCAACAGATGTTGCTGACATTTTCCTAAAAGAAGTTGCACACTTGCATGGAATTCCTAAGACAATTGTGTCTGATAGAGACCCGAAATTCACTTCGAATTTCTAGAAAGGATTGTTCAAAGGATTCGGAATGAATCTGAACTTTAGCACAACATATCATCCTGAGTCTGATGGATAGACAGAGAGAGTAAACAGAGTAATAGAAGACATGCTGAGAATGTATGTGATGGATAAACCATCAAGGTGGGAAGACTACCTGCATTTGGTAGAATTCGCCTACAATAATGGGTATCATGCATCATTGAAAATGAGCCTATTCGAAGCGCTTTATGGAAGAAAGTGCAACACTCCAGTGAGATGGGATAATCCAACTGACAGAGTAGTAGTTGGGCCTGAACTGCTCAAAGAGATGGAAGATCAAATGATTAAAATTAAACATAATCTAAAAGCTGCCCAGGACAAGCAGAAAAGTTACGCTGATAGTAACAGAACCCATAGAGAATTCAAAGTGGGTGATCATGTTTTCCTGAAAGTGAAAACTAACAGGAGTTCCCTGAGGCTGGGAAGTTGTGCCAATTTGGCAGTAAGATTTTGTGGGTCATTTGAGATCCTGGAAAGGATTGGGCCGGTTGCATACATGCTTGCATTACCTGCATCTATGACTGTACATAATGTGTTTCATGTTTCACTGCTTAAGAAATATGTACCTGATGCTAATCATGTTATCTATTGGAATGTGATTCAGGTGGAACCAGAGGGTGTCCTGCAAGTGCATCTTGTGCGCATATTAGACAGGAAAAGCAAACAGCTCCGAAATCGAGCTATAGAACTTGTAAAGGTCCAGTGGACCTGGTACGGTCCTGAGGACGCGACATGGGAGCATGAAGAGGTTATGCAAGCAGAGTACTCGCATCTTTTTGAATCTTTGAAAGGCTTGCAGAAGATGTGTAAAGTTGCACTGAGGATAGTGCAAAAATAAGGGGAGGGGGATTGTAGTGTCCCCAAGGCCGAGCCCCGTTGTAAACCATGTTTTGAAAGGAATTGTAATTATGTTTTATAGGCTGGTGAGCCAAGTTCTTATAAGCTGGAGACTTATGTGCTGTTAGGCCATGGTGCAGACTACCAGGTGCAGACCGACCACGATGAATGAGTGAAGGGGGACTGAGCATCCATAGAGTGGGCAAGGAATTGGGGGCTGAAGGTGGGTAAAGGGGCTAAGTGTTGAGCCTAGGGGGCTTAAGCCTGGGAATAATATTTTAATATTATTCCAAAAGTTATGTACATCATATGTTTTTAACCTAAGTCCTTTTGGAAGGACATGTGATTTTCCAAATGGTGGGAGACACACACGCTGAAGGAACGCATGCAGTCGCATGGGTGACAAGTGTCAACCCTAGCGCATGCAATAAAAGGCCGATATGAACCATTTTTGGGGTTCCTCCTCCATTCGACTCACGGACTGCCAGAAGGGAATGGGTCTGAATCCTATAGAAAAATCCTCGTACATCCTCTGAATCGGAAAAGGCATGTGTCTGTGTTTGTTCTGGGATAGCCGATACATCCCTGGTCTGAACCGTCTGAACCTGCATTGACCCTTGCGTGGATTGTTTGTCACACATTCCCGACAACCAGAGTGTGAGTCTATCCCGGGGAGGGCGGATGGGAAACGAGGGGGGGACCTGCCATTCTGCTGGGGGGAGAGAGTCTGTGTAATCCCCTGTGGAAATTGCTTCTCACGCAATTCCAAAAATAAACACCGTGACGCCAGACTGCCATTGCTGAGTTTGTCCTAAGAGGTCTGAGTCTGTATTCCCAGTTGACTATGGGGGGGTCATGCCGAGATGGATTGCGCGTGAATTGTTGCCCAGTTCAGGTGGTAATTGAGCCTGTGTTTGATCTCTCTCTAGGTGAGGGAAGTGGATGTTGTTGGAAGAGGTTTCTTCCAGAGAGTGTCCAGCACCAACTTCAGGCTCTGAGACTTCATGATCCAGCCTGTTGCCAAGACCCAGAGAGGCAGGTTAGCATTGATGGACTGTTCTTGTGAAGGTGTATACTCTCGGGCGGAACAGGCATGTGGGGAATGAGAGTCTGGTAGTAGTGGGCGTAAGATGGCATCCTGGGAAGAATCCTTCCAGATTCTAAGTGTTGTTTTCCCTGTAACCTCAGCATAACTAGGATTCCTTGCCTTGGGGTGGAGCTTACTCCCAGCTCAAGGGTGATCCACTGTTGAGCTGATGAGTAGTATGGTCTAAGGCTGGGAGGTTCGTGGAAGGCCTGCACTTGGTTGGTGGATCCCACCATTGTTACAAGATAAGTGTCTAAATATGTTTTATCTCATTTTATCAATATGTTTTGTATCTCTGTGTATTATAATGATCATGCATTCTGCTGTGCATTTGGATTAATGTATTTTCCATGGATTATTTATGTTAAAATGATTCTTATGCTTACTCTGAGCTTAAATGTATTTCAATGCTTAAATGCATGCGATTAATTAAGAATGAGAATGTGTTATTCCGCGTAGTAACACCTACACGGTAGCCAAGGTGCGCTACAAAGTTTCTGGGTTATCTATCAAGTAGTGTTATAGTAACCTTGGGTAGATGAAAATATGAGTGAAGGGGGTGTTACAATCAGTGTGTCTAAAAATCCTGTCCTCCACTCCAAGACAAAACATATTCCCATAAAATATCATTTTCTGAGAGAGCAGGTCACCAATCAGATTGTTCAGGTCCATTACATTCCCACTACAGAACAAATTGTAGACATATTTACTAAGCCCCTAGCCAAGACACTGTTTGAATATCTCAGACAGAAGTTGGGTGTCATTTCGTTTCACACCTAAAAGAGTCCATCTTGTTAGGGGGATATTTGTATTGTTTGAATATCTAATGCCTCCTAAAATTACTGCAAAAGCTCAGGGGGAGCATGTCTCTTCTTTGACATTGATGTCAAAGGGGGAGAAAAGAATTCGAGTGCCTTAGTTTCCATCAATGCCAAAGGGGGAGATTGTTGGCAAATGTCTAACAGGAAGCGTATGCTTGTCATTGATGGAAAGTACAACAGTGAAGATGGCAGGATCAGAGTGTGCATTGATGGAAAACAGGAACAACGTAATCTTAGGAGGAATTAGCGCAGAGTCGAATGCAGTGCGTTTAACAACGTCGAGGAGAACGCGTGCAACAAAACTCATGATACAAGAGTTTGCAGAGGAGAAGGAAGACAAAGGTCGAGACCATTGAGAACTTGTAATTCTCCCAAGGTTGGGAGGAAAGTGTGCAAAGCTCAGGAGGGAGCACAGCCGACGTCAGATCGACTAAAGAAGAAGATCTGGACCATTGGTTTCTACGTCCAGGGGGAGCTCAGGAGAAGCCTACAAAAGGGAGAGATCGAGAGTCGTTGGATCTCATTCAGAAATCCCATCAGCTGTCAGATCAGACAGGATCTACATGAGGTGAAATCCTGAAAGGAGGGTTGACTCATCGGGGTTTCACATATCGAGAATCCCGTGAGCCAATGTATTGCAGCATTGAAAAGCTCGAAACCCTGACGAGTGGTAAGACTGCGGTCACGAGGATAACGGTCATATGGGCTAGGAGCCTAGCCAGGAGAGTTAGTGCGTAAAGAGCGCGTCGGGATTCGAGGGATCCCGAATCCTGAGGACATATATGTTTCGACATTGGAAAGTCTGAAAGCCCGATGAGGAGGTTTTTCTATGGTCATATAGGGGGAGGTCACGTGGACCACGAGCTTAGCCAGAGGGATAACTGAAGTTAGAGGCGTCAGATATGAACGTAGGGTCCGACCACCGTTGGATCGAGGAAAACCTACACGATATTTAAAAAGTGCAAGAAGTAGAGGGCTCACAAACCCCGGAAGCAGGAGGACCATCCATCTCAGGGGGTTATGTGAACCGTTGATCCGACTCCCTGTCGGGGTTTCGAGGATCGAGAGTTGGAGATGTCAAATAATATTGACATCAAGAATCCCGAAATCGCGATGTGTGAAATCCCGACTGAACCTGAACCGTCAGATCAAGATGTGATCTAGACCATCAACTTGACTCACGTCAGTAGACCACGTCAGCTAGGAACATGTGGCACAACCAGGTAATGACAAGTGTCAGACTGATTCAACATTTCAGGAACATGTAAGTCACGAATCAAAGTGACATGTGGCAGTATTCAACACGTGTCAATCCATGTGTGATGTCAGCAGATGGACACCATGTCGGAGTTTCGAGGATCGTGTTTTGGAAATGTCAAAGAAACATTGCAACATGAATCCCGATTCCTCGATATGCAAAATCGTGACTTAAATTGCAGCCGTTGAATCAAGATCAAATTTGGACCGTTGATCCCAGTCAATGGAGAGGCATTGGGGATCGAGAGTTGGACATGACAAAGAATATTGACATCAAGAATCCCGATATTGCGATATGTGAAATTGCGATGTAATCTGAGCCGTCAGATTAAGGTTGAATCTGGACCGTTGATTCCAGTCCTTGTCGAAATTTCGGGGATCGAGAGTTGGACATGTCAAAGATTATTGACATCAGGAATCCTGATATCGCGATAGGTGAAATCGCGATGCAATCTGAACCGTCAGATCAAGTGTTGATCGGAGGGCTACTGATGCACGACACAATGAAACTACCAGAAACCATTGATGGCGTCTTCTAGAGAATTCGAAGAGACCCCTGTGTGATCGCCAGAGGAGATGAAGAGTCTCCAAGCTTCGTCCAAGTGAAGGAAGACTATTCTTAGAGGGGATTGACATATGGATGAGCGTGGAAGCTTGTAACTAAAACAGAGAAGGTGAGCTCGACTGTCACAGAGAAGACGAAGAGTCTCAACTGCCAGAGAGACTGAGGAATCTCAACATAACATCTAGTGATGTTGAACACATGGGAAAATGGCCAAAGAAGCTGAAGAGTCACGATGATGATCAGAAAGAGCACTCGAGAGGTGGAGGATAATGACGCAGAGTCAGCATGCAGAGGCATTGCGAACATTGCATGCATAAGGTGTGCAGAAGCTATAAATACACGGTACAGAGAAGAGATGTGGTTGTTGTTGGAGGTTGTTGTGGTTGTTCTTGGTGAAGGTGATTCATGTGCGAAGAAGGAGGAGAGTGCAGCAGCTGAAATAACACAGAAGAGGAACTGTGCAGTGAATGGACATGGAGCATAGAAAATAAAAAGCGGAAGAATGGACAGCGCAAGTGATGTGTGCAGAAAGGCAATGAGGCAGACAAAGCAACGAAATGCAGCAGAACAGTGATAAGTCTGGTAAGCCATTGTTGAACATCATATCACTGTAATAAGTTTCAGTAGCAAAGATTTATATTTCAGGGTGGTTGGGAGGAGCTAGGGAGGACTGGTGT